>VDFB02121694.1:0-28315 GCA_007258455.2 Sequoia sempervirens | reverse complement strand
GAGAGGTAGAGGGAGGAAGAGAGAGATGGAAGGAGGGAGATAGGGAGAGGTAGGGTGGGGGGGTAGAGGGTGGGAGAGAAAGAGGAAATGCGGGAGATAGGAAGTGGTAGGTATAGAGAAGTGAGGTGCAAGGAGTAGAGAGAGGTAGGGTGGAAGAGGTAGAGAGAGAGGTTGTGTGAGAGAGAGAAAGGAGGGAGATAGGGAGAGGTAGAGTGAGAGAATGAGGGGAAGAGGGAGTTAGGGAGAGACAAGTAGAGAGATGTAAGGTGCAAGGAATAAAGAGAGGTAGGTATAGAGAGAGTTAAAGTGGTAGAGTTAGGTAGATAGAGGGAAGGAGGGAGGGAGGGAGAAAGGAATAGAGGGTGAGATAGAAAGAGGGAAGGAGGGAGATAGGGAGAGGTAGGGTGGGAGGGATAGAGAGATGAAGGGAGAAAGTGAGGGGGGGAGTGAGATATAATCTCTTTTGTTCTTTCATGAAGTCCATATAACTTGGGTGGCTATAATCTTCAGCTAAATCTTGCATGGTACAAAGTATTCTATACCAACTCTTACAAAATTGACAGCTAATTATCTCATGCACATAGTACATACTGATTTAGGTACAAAATATATTTTTATCATTAGTGGATTGTAAAATATTGGCAATGATGAATAGTAACAAGAATGCATTGAACTAATAAAAACACATCTAGTTAATTAAAGATACCCTTAATAAATGTGTAGACCTGGAAACTAATTGCACATGATAAAGAATAAATGTGTCTCACATTAGAAATCAACCATGCTTAGATCATCATTACTAGGATAAGGTGTGCCATTCACTTTTTAATCCTAAGTCTTGATTAATTGTATTTAATTATATGGATGATAAATAATGTCTAGTCTCCAAATATTATGGAATGTGTTAAGGTGGAAATGCATGTGAGGGAGGGGCCTTTATTTATTATTCATTTATTCTCTTAGGAATCTTTCTTATTGCATAAGAATAAATTAAATAATAAGGTTACATAGAAATGGTCAAATTTGAGAGTTATATGTGATTATTTGCTAAGATCTACACCTATAATTATTGTAGTAAATAATATAGAATATATATGTCACAAAAAATTATGTTTATGCACCAAAATTCCTAATATTTAATATATGTAAAAATAGAATAAACCCTTGAGATAAAGCAATACCATATACTACTCCTTATTCAATAAAGTAATATTTAATATATATAAAAATAGAATAAAGTAAGCCCAAAAAATGAAGTGACAAATTGCTAGTGCATATTTACTAGAGTGTGTAAGAAATGAAAGATACATTGAAACCCTAGCTAGAACTCTCATGATTGCAGCCTGAGAGTGGGTTTTCTTTCTCCACTAGTAAGCAAACCCACTTGGGGTTTTGAAGTTAAAATGCATATGACAAAGAAATAACAAGGTTTTGAGCTCATGATCCCTCATGAAATGGATATTTTAAAGCTAATGGCCACAACCATGAAGGTTCTGCAAGCCCTTGAAAGAAAAATAAAAATGCATAGTTTTATCCAAGTTTAGTTTTGTTAGCAAATTCCATACATTTCTAGATCATGGGATGAGCCCAAAAGGAGATCATTCTATAGAAATAAAGAAACCCATATGGTGAAGCCATGGCCAAAACAATGGCTATTCTCAGAAAAAGTTCATTCTCTACATGTTTTGCTCAACAAGCTCACAAATCAAGCTTTTATTTAAGAGATAAATTCTTTTGAAAATGGGGAACAAAACTTACCATGGTTGTAGGAGAGAAAACCAGTTCTAGCCCACTTGTACAGAGAATTTTCATGGTGGAAAAACAAGAAAATGAGCAACACAAACAAAGAAACACACATAATGCATTAAAAACTAGTCATGGTCGTGGCCTAAAGGCCCATTTTCCTCTATCAAATGAAGGTAAAAGGTCAATAAAATGCAAACAAAAGACTCACTGTCAAATGTAGATATAGATGCACCAAGAATCAACATGAAACCAACTCAAATGGTGAGGTTTCTAGCTCAAACCCTAGTTCTCCATGGTAGCCAGTAGTAGAGCACCATTTTCTTCAAACTTGGCCGAGTGAAATGATGGTCAAAGTGTGAGATAGGGGTCGTTTTGGTGTTAGGGTTTCCCCATGTGTTTAATTCAAATATGATTTTAATCAAATTATTTTCAAAACCAAATGTCATATTAATGCATTATGAGTGGTAATGCCTAGGTTGAACCTAGCCTTAATTATTTTCTTTGATTTTTAGAGAAAATCATATATGCTGTGATCCTTTCATTCTAGGGTGAGCTTTCCTTGTGCCTTAGAAATACTTCAGGCCTAGCAAAAAAATCAAGTAAAGGACCTTAGATCTCATAACTTTTTCTAAGTTTTGAGTACTCTAAGTTTCCCTCTTTAACTATGGAGTAAACATAACATGTGCTTGAATTAGTTTTTATGAATTTTTTTATAGAAAAATCAATTGTATAGGGGTCTTGTCTTTAAGTATTTTAATTTTGCAAACTATGAAGTTCTCTCAGAATTGTAAAATTATAATATTTAAGTTCAAACTAAAGTCAAGTTGGCATAAAAGGGAAATGTAGCAGAGCTTTCTATTTCTAAAACTGCAAATTGTAAAATGTTAATTAAACAATATTCTTATGAATTGCTTAATTAATTGTTATCTAAAGTAGTACTTGAGTTCTCATTGAAGGTTTTTATTTCGAGTTGGAGTTCTTGGGCGGATTTGGGAAAGTGATGACAAAATGGAATTTCTATTTTCAGTTCTTGATCTGTTCGCATCTGATTTTGAGGATTTTTTGATGGACCCTTTGGAAATGGAAAGTTTCCATCTTTTTGAAGTAGTTTGGAGCAGATTTTTTGCATTATTTTTAGGCTTTTCCTTGAGCTCGAAAATTGAAAAGTTACCATTCTGAGATGCAGATGAAGTTGATTTTTCTATTCTGACCATTGATGTCACATGATGCCTATAAATTGGAGAATTTTTGAATTTCTTAGGGTTCATAATTTTGTTTCTTGTTCTCACATTCACTACAAAGAGACTTGTAAACTTCTTTGAATCGGATTTTGATCTTGTACTCCTTCATTTCAATAAAGTAGCATATTTATCCTTCCCATTTTCTTGTCTAAAGTTTACAATATCAATCGATGCTGACTAAGATTCAAGAGTTGAGTCCTCTCTATGTCATGGTTTTGTGAGTTTTCTTTAGGAGTCTATTCTAGTTCAGGTTGCATTTTTTGTTCCATTCATGAGCCTTTGTGCAAATTATCGATGAATTAGAATAGTTTTAGAGAGGGATTGCGAGGATCAAGGCTTTAAAAGAGATTGTTGTGAGTATAAAGTTGTCAAGATCACTAAATTTCTAGTCAATCATCTTAGACTGTAGGGTTTATTTTTCAGTTCTCCTCCTACCCTTTTCCCTTGAAAGTCTTTAGATTAGGTGGTTTACTAGAGGGAACCAACCCACTCTAGAGATTCGCTCTCGCTCATTGATTCACCCACAAGTCAAAGAGTGTTTCCATGTTGCAATAGGATAGCCAAGCTCAACTTGACTAAGGGTGTAATCTTGATTGCCAATAGTTACATAAAAATGGTCAAATTTGAGAGTTATATGCGATTATTTGCTAAGATCTATACCTATAATTATAGTATTAAAATTATATAGAATATATATCTTTCACAAAAAATTATGTTTATGCACCAAAATTCCTAATATTTAATATATGTAAAAATATAATAAACCCTTGAGATAAAGTAATACCATATACTACTTCTTATTCAATAAACTACTTCACATTATATCTCAAAGAGATCTTAAACATAATATCCTACTAAACAAAGATCTCCTTACAATAATAAATCACCTTCTTTATATAGTGTACATAAGTGTGAAAAATAATAAAAAGTAAACAAACTAAAACACTTCTAAATAAGACATTGCATCAAAGATTCAACACTAATTAAACTAATTTAAAGAAAGAATCCTCTGAAATCGTCCTATTGTCCTCTGTCTCCAAAGATTTATTAAATCAATTAGCTCTCAGATTTGATTAGCATCTTGACTGTTAAAATGAAAATTTAGAGAATGATACTGCACTAATCTAATTCTATATAAAGTTATGATGAAGCTACAGAGAAACTGTGATAAAGGAAACTACTGTAAATGCAGCCATGATAATGCTTCTAAAATGTTGTGATAATGCTAAATGCTTGAATGCTTGAATGTCTGGATGCTTGAATGCCTGAATGCATGCAGAGTAAGATTACACAAAATTTAGGATCCATTTCCTATAGATGAAGGCTCCTTTTATATATTTTCAAAAGGAAAATGTGACATGGCAGCAAAGAAGGGCTAAGATTCAATCTAGATAAATCAATGGAGAAGAGTGAATTGAGTGGAGAAGAAGATGGAAAGGATAGAGAAATCCTTCAGAAGAACAGGAAAAAAGAGAGGAATGAGAAGAAAATCTCTCGTGAATGTTCCAAATTTGTTTGGAAGGATAAACCAAAATTCATTTTAGTTGAAAGTTTCACTTTTGGAAGAATATTAGCATTATATAATTTGGAAAATTGAAGAATATGATTAAATAAATAATTTTTTTTTTTTTTAAATTTAATAAAGAGGGGATGTGATAATTAAATAAAACTACAAGATATAGTTTATTTAATTAAGAGGGAATAAATGAATAATTAAATAAATCAAACTATTTAAGTTGATTATTTAATTAAAATAGAATAATTAAAGAATGTGATTAGAATAAAATAATGAACTAATTAAATAAATAATTTTATTTATTTAATAGTAGAAGAATCAAAGGTTAAAATTAATCAAATAAATGTATTTAATTAATCGGATTTATCCAGACCACTTTTAGGTGTATACATTTTTCCCCTCTTTGAAGTGATGTGTTTACACATTGCTTCAAAGAAAATTTTGTTGTTGTTGCTAGCATCGATGAAAAATTTCCAACATGCCCTAGAGTTGTCCCAGACATTGATTTTTGAATGATGATGACTATATGCCCCCTCGGGAGATAAATTGATGAATTTTGAATTTTTCAAAATTTTTATGATATTTTGATGATTTAATGATGATTCAATGAAGAAAAATTGGTGAAATAATTTATCTCCCCATAAAGAAATATTGATTCCTCTAGTTGATTAAATGTTGCCATGCATTGCCTCCTTGTGTTTGATGATTCATGATCACTATAGTTGATTGATTTGATGATGTTGATGATTGACTTCATGATAGGTGAGGTTCAATGATTGATTGATGATTGACCTCATGATAGGCGAGGATGATTGATAATTGACATCATGATAGGAGATGTTCAATGATTGATTGATGATTGTCCTCATGATAGGCGAGGATCAATGATAGATGCTCACAATATTTGATCAAAGTCTCATCAGAGCTGATTAGATTTGATTGATTGATTGATAAGATTGTTGATTTGTGATATGTTATGATTATAGGAGTATTTTCACATCTAGCGCAGGTGGATTCATATTTGATTAGGTGATGTGGTTTGAATTCTTTGATTGATTGATATGCCCCAGTATAGGATTGATTAATGTACTGATATTTGATGATGCAAAATGATGAATAGGATAGGGGATGGGATCAGGAAGAGATAATGAAAGGAGAAGATGAAAATTAAGTAAGCACAAATGGATTCAAGGATAAACGTGATGTTTCCCTAGTCAAGTTACAAGCCAAGATTGATTGATGATGATGATGATAAGATGTTGATGAGGGAAGGATACATCCTGAAACAACACAAAAGGCTAGGGAAGGATACATCTCGATGATGATGATGATTGAATAAAGGCTTGTAACAAGGTTGGGAACAAAACCAAGGATGTGATTAAATGATTTGTGCTAGAATTAATAGATTAGGATTAGATGGAAATGTTAGACTATTGAAATGAAATAAAATGATTTAGAAAGAGATGATTAGGATAACAAATCTATATTATCCTAAGAAATATTGAAGAGATGATGATATGATGAGGAGAGGGAATATGTGTAGCTTTTGAGATTGAAATTTGGCAGCTTTTCAACAATCTATAAATGCATATGCAAGACTAATATGGATGCAATCTATTTTGACCATGCAAACTAAAATGCAATGTCGCCATCTTAACAATCCATTAAGTGTGCTTTTTATCATCATCGAGCCTTTAAAATGTTGAAAGTGAGTACAAGCACCAATGGTATGAGTTAGACCATGATGACCTAAGTACTACTTTCATGATTTTTGATATTGCAAGCTAACACAAGCATCTAGGTATAAATAAACCAAAATGACCTGAGGATTTCTTGCGTAAAATAGACAAGAATCAATCATTTTCCTATGTGAATCTGAAATGTCATCAGTGATACTTGGTAGAGCACGTCCCATGACAATTCACATAGTAATGATGATTAACTCACAAACAATAGAAAAATAAAAATCATACTCCTTCCTTGCTTCTCTAGTTCAATACATCATCGAGTTGCTCCAAAGATATAAAAACAAAAATCAAAATACAACATTTGAGCATTCAAGCTAAAGCGATAAAATCATGAATCAAAAGAAATATCATCCGTTTAGATTTGTTTTGATTGATTTTTTTAAGCCATTTGATTTGGATGTTTTGATTCTCCGTTGATTGATTGTGCGATGTTCAAATTTGCTTTGATTTTTGTATTTGCTATGTTTGCCATACTACTATTTGTCTATTTTGTTTAAGCTCAATATTTGTTGCCCCCAGTTAGTTCAAGATTTTTCCCCCAATCTAGGGCGAGAGATGACCACATTGCTAGGATATGTACATGAGGTGTTATTGCACTTTTTCAGATTTTATGATTTTTTTTTCACTTTTTTGGATTTTTTTTATTTTTATTTTTTTAGATTTTCAAGATATTTGATTTTTTTGGATTTTATGAGATATTTAAGATGGAATGAGATGATATGACTGACTTAAGGAACAAGATTCCACACAATAGAGGTAATGCAACCATGGATAAATAATAGATCAAAATGAGAGATTTGAACTACAAAACATGTCACACAAGCAGCATCTCTTGTCGAAAGATGATAATAGTTGATTGATTAAGATGCCAAGAATGATTGATTCTGTAAGGCTTGATGATGATGAGTACTTAGGATCATTTATTTCCTCTAAGTATGATAAGATTTATGATTGTTGATGATTGATTGACAAAAGATATGAGGATTGGATAATGTTTTCAGCTAGGCTCCAATATGATTTGCATGATAAGTTCAAGGTTGTAAAGGAACATGATAACATAGATTTTGATAAGCTAAGAGATATGGAATGGAAGAATGCAAGGATAACGATAATGAATGGGGATGATCAAGATCAACTAGATAAGATATAGACACAAGGACCAAGTATTTTTCCCTTATTCCTCATCAAGACCAAGGATCAAAAGAAAGGATGTATCTAGTAAGAATAATGGAATATGGATAAGATGAAAGATATGGTATGAAAGATATGGATAAAGCGTATAGGATAAGATATATGATGTTCAAGAAGATCCTCAATCTTGTCAAGATCAAAAGTGGAAATGTGGAAGATAATATATGCATGATAAGAATATGTAAGAGGTACTTAAGCATCAAGTTTCATGACCAATTATCCCTTTAATAAACCATGGTAATGGGGATTAGACTCATAAATGTTGGTAGATTAATGGTATGATGGAAAAAACTAAGGACTTATGCAAAAGTTTGGATTAAAGGGGAATTATGGGGGATGAATGTTGGATAATGGATAGGAGGTTGGAAGGCTTGTTGTTGGATAGATGGAAAGGATGGAAAGATCAACATTGGCACACACCTTAAAGGGTGGTGGAGTGATGTAGGAAAAATGGATTTGGAAGGTGATAGGTTATTAGATGGAAAATTGGAGGAAGCTTTTGGATTAGCAAATTTGGATGCCAATTTAGATTTTATTGCTTCTATGAGATTTTTAGGAATCCACATGACTTTTGACTTTGATTTTTTCTTTGTGGGTCTTTGTGGCCTTTGAAATTTTTATTTTTGATTTATGGACCTTTGTGGTCTTTGAAAATTTCCTTTTTTCTTTGATCATGGACCTTTGTGGTCTTTTGAGAATTTCTTTTGATTTATGGACCTTTGTGGTCTTTGAAAATTTCCTTTTTACTTTGATGGGCCTTTGTGGCCTTTTGAAAATTTCTTTTGATTTTGGATCAAGTTTTCTTTTATTTTAGCATGTCTCTTTGAGGAGAAATGTTGATCCTTTGATACATGCGGAATTTGATATAGAAGCTTCTGATATTTGGCACCCAAATTGCTTCCAAGAGCAATGGGAGAGGTGAATTGAGATGAATGGTATGGAGGTATTATGGATGAGTTGCTAGAGGTAGAATTTTGAAAGGGCATCAAGGATGTGTGCCTTTGTTGTTCTTGAGGAATAGGATATGTACCTAGGATAGATGGAAAGTTTGATGGACTAGGATGAGGACCTAGGATAGATGGAAGGTTTAATGGACTAGGATGAGAACCTAGGATAGATAGAAGGTTTGATGGACTAGGATGAGAGCCTAGGATAGATGGAAGGTTTGATGGAATAGAACACTTAGGTGTATAACCAAGTCCATGGTAATATGGGTTTTCTTGAGGAAAAAAAGGTTCTAGGATACCTTGTTCATGAATTCCTAATCCTTTTCCTTTGTAGTTCATACTTTGACACATTCATTTACCAATGGGATATGTATTGTTTGTGAAACAATATGCAAGTACATTTTGGGGAGGATATGATATGGATGAGAGGATAGGTGTTGGAAGTAAACCAAAATGGATAAAGGTGGAGGATCCCAATTTATAGGTGTGGGGTTCATGGATAACTTGAATAGGTGTGATAGGTTCTTGACATGGGGATGATGAGGTGTTTTTATCTTGACTTGGAAAAGGATCATGAAGTAGTATGAAAGGCATATCTTGATCATGAGAAGGATAAACATCTTCATGGGATGAAAGGGAATCCTTGAATGGAAGCATATCTTGATCTTGATGAGGAAGGGAATCATGAGATTTTGTAGAAAGCATGTATTGATTGTCAATTGGTAAGAAATCATTAGATAGGATGGAAGAACTAGCATGCTCTTGTGATGCAATAGAATCATGAGATGGTTATAATATTGATTAGATAATGTGGAAGAACTTGGAAGGATACTTGTCTCTTGAGATGGATGTAAATTATTTTGGATGAAAAGTGAAAGGAGGGGATCATCATAAGATTCTTGAGAAATGGGATCTTGATCAAATATTGGAAGAATTTGTGAGATTGTGGAATCATTAGATGGAATGGAATGAATATTTTTATCTTGATGTGCAGGGGAGTCTACGATGGCATGCTTTGGATTGATAGATTGATATGAATCATTGGTTGTTGAAGATATGATAGAAGAGAATAATTGGATGGAATTGCTAACTTGAGTGAAGGAATCTTGAAGTTTATTTTGGCTTATGGTGGATGGAGATAAATGCATGACATGATATGATTGTTCAATATCATTTGTATTTGAGGATTGAGATTTGGTCTTATTGAAATTTTGCAAAAATTCAAAGACATTGAACTTGGATGATGTAGTTTTTGGTGGAGAAGGTTTCATGTCCATTGTTTGGTCAAGAGGATATGGGTAGATGTCTGGAAGCAGATATCTCTCTGTGGTTGTTTCCCAAATTTGTTGTCGAAGGTTTTTCAATTGATAAGCTAAAGCATTCAATTGATCCTCATCTATTTCAGCAATGGTGGTTTGAGTTTCAATTTCCTTTTCTAGAAGTTTCTTTCTTTGTAAACAATAAGTGTATGTTCAAGAATCAAACATGATCCTCCTTGATTTCCACTAGTTTTTAACAAACAATACACTTCAAACAGACTCACTCTTAAGGACAAAAGGTCATCGTTATATACTCAAATGGCCCACATCTTAAAATTGTGTCAACTCACATAGCTGTGTCACCCCCTAGAGGGTGCCTGTGTTTATGTCTTTTCCAGGTGCGTACTCAAAGTTAGGTTTCCCAATCCCTTGAGAAAACGGTCCTTGACAATTATATGGTGAGTATCTTGGGGGAAGATTCTTCCCTCCCCTTGCACTGCTGAGTATTACAATGTTCATAAACTAACAAGCTAGATACTACACTAGGTTCTTAGATAGGGTTTCTGTTCAGAGTGGAAAAATGATAAAATCCCTCAGGAGACCTCCCAATCTTTAGAACAAAGATTTTGGGGATGGTTATCTCGCGCAATTCCGTTGAATGTGGGTTTCCCCAAATTCACATAAATTTTAAAGTGGGTTGGAAAACCATGGCTTTTGGTTGTCCCCACTCAGGTCATTCCTGTAGGGTGAGTACTTTTTCCCACTACAGCATGCCTGTCTAAAGGATTTAACAAAGGATAAAGTGCATGAATTTAAAGGATGAGTCTGGCACTCTGAATCACCTAGTTAAAGGGAGAGCATAAGCCTATCACCGTACAAACATAGAAACCAATTTTGTTCAATTTTAAACCCAAAAGACAATTTTTTAGTCTATGTGAAGATGTTGCTCCACAAAAAAACATGGTGTCCATTTTAATCCAACATAGAATTTGTGTGGTGACTACCCTAGGATTGATAAACTTTTAAACCATGTGACTACCCTAGGATTAGTAAATTTTAAACCAAATGGCTATCCTAGGATAGGTAAATTTTAAACCACATGCATCAAAGAAAATTTTGGCCACAATCGCGTCAGATCCAGATCTAATTTTTTTATAGTTTTACCGATGCTAGTTGGTCTTAAAGCATGAATGAAACATAATATATGATGGGTTATTTTCCCATGAGTGTTTGAAAACACTATTACAATGAATATCAAATGCTCCTTCCTTCACTTCAATGCTCCATTTTCCTCTTAAAATGTGAAATAAATTCTCAAAATGTTAGATGAGATCAATAAATAAGAAGATATAAGGGTTAGATGATTGATTAAGCATAAAACCCCTAAAACTTAGACCAAGTTACAATGTGATTTGACTTTAAATGTAAAATGTAAAATTTATTCTCTACAAAAAGTGATAAATTCCTACAAAATTTCATAGCTTATGAAATTCTACCCCATTTAAAAAAAAGCATCGAAAAATACCTCAGTATGACTAAGATATAGCCATTTTAAGATTGACTGTAAAACTACTAAAACAAAGGTCAGAAGCGCTAAAATAGTCAATGGATGCGCTAAAACAGAGTTGTTTTTTTTTTTGAATATTTGTTTTGGATGCGCTAAAAGAAGTGTTAGAAGTGCTCAAACAGAGGGTCAAAGCACTGTAATAGGATATGGACGTGCCATAGAATTTGGCCGAAGCGCTAAAACAAATATGAAGATAATAGCCGACAGTGCTGGAAACCTCCAGTGGATGTGCTGAAATAGACTGTCGAAGGGCTAAAGTTTTCTGCTGAAGTGCTAAAATAGAGCCCTTAAGCATTGTAGTTTTCCACTGAAGTGCTGAAATAGACCTTTGAACCGCTATAGTTTTTTGCTGAAGTGCTATAGTTTTCATCGAAAGCATTAAAAAAACTCTCGATCGCGCTAAAATAAACATGCCAGAATCCTGTACGACACTTTTTCAGAATTTTTTTGTAAAATATGGGGTTATGCCCCACAGTGGGCACCAAAATGTAAGTGTGAAAAAGAATAAAAGGTAAAAAAACTAAAACACTTCTAAATAAGACATTGCATCAAAGATTCAACAATAATTAAACTAATTTAAAGCAAGAATCCTCTAAAATCATCCTATTTTCCTCTATCTCTAAAGATTTATTAAATCAATTAGCTCTTAGATTTTATTAGCATCTAGACTATTAAAATGACAATTTAGAGAATGAGATTGCACTAATCTAATCCTATATGAAGCTATGATGAAGCTACAAAGAAACAGTTATAAAGGAAACTAGATAATGCCATGATAATGCTTCTAAAATATTGTGATAATGCTAAATGCTTGAATGCTTGAATGCTTGGATGCCTGAATTCCTGAATGCCTACAGAGTAATATTACACAAAAGTTAGGATCCATTTCCTATAGATGAAGGCTTCTTTTATAGATTTTCAAAAGGAAAATGTGACATGGTAGCAAAGAAGGGCTAAGATTCAATCTAGATAAATCAATGGAGAAGAGTGAATTGAGTGGAGAAGAAGATGGAAAGGATAGAGAAATCCTTCAGAAGACCAGGAAGAAAAAGAGGAATGAGAAGAGGAAAATCTCCCATGAATGTTCCAAATTTGTTTGGAAGGATAAACCAAAATTCATTTTAGTTGAAAGTTTCACTTTTGGAAGAATATTAGCATTATATAATTTGGAAAATTGAAGAATATGATTAAATAAAGCAAACAAATAGAATTTATTTATTTAATAAAGAGGAGATGTGATAATTAAATAAAACTATAGGATATAGTTTATTTAATTAAGCGGGAATAAATGAATAATTAAATAAATCAAATTATTTAAGTTGATTATTTAATTAAAATAGAATAATTAGAAGAATGTGATTAGAATAAAATAATTAACTAATTAAATAAATAATTTTATTTATTTAATAGTAGAAGAATCAAAGGTTAATTAATCAAATAAATATATTTAATTAATCGGATTTATCCAGACTGTTTTTAGGTGAATACATATAGATCTTTTCACAGTAAATGAGTGGTAATCCAAATTAAGGCCTAGTCATCACTAATATAATTAATTAAACAATTTGTTTGCATGAACCAACATAACTTAGGGGATGTGTGCTACATGTTAACATATCCATCTGTATATAAAAATTATAATATTATATCCCTATGTACATAATATACCATCCCTCCTTGATATTTTTCATCCTTGAAACATTTAAAAAGCCAAACAGTATGATAATTGTATGTCATTATAAATATGATGCCATATACTATCATCCGACCATGAATAGGTGGTCCTCACAATCCCATCCTTGATCTAGATTTAGTTGCACCAATTTGATTCCATTCTTCATCATAGTACATCCTTCCTTTCAACCATGTATAGGCATTACTTTTATGGTGCCACTAGTTATTGTAATTGCTTTTCTAATTCCATGTATATTTATAGTGTTTGGTATATCTATTAAATTTAGTATCATGGCTACATGATTCATGCATTTCACAAAGACATGGAAGCCTATAAAGTGCACCATTTTCTATCTTTGTAACTTCTTTTATTCTTCCCCCTCTATTATTGCTTGCAAAGTTGATTTAGGAAGGAAAACACCATTTTCCTCATTTATATTTATATTTGTTTCTTCTTTCTTTTATTTCATTATATGGTTCACTCTCTAATAGACTCTTTAATTTACTTTAGCTCAATAATTTCCTTCAATCTTTATTATTTGTAATATCTTGTGATGTACCTATTTCCTCTTATACCAAAGCTTCATGAACTAATTTTGCACATTAATATTGAATTTTTCTAAGGATTCTAACAAACGATAACCAAGAATAATATTCAACCCATCTAGATCTAAAGCATTAAATTTTGAGCGAAAAACATTCCATGGAAAATTTTAAATATTCAAAAAGGTCAATATTCTTATCTATTATTTACCTATATTTAATGTTATTTTCTTGTACCTATAATTACTTGTTTAAATTTATTTTGATGGATTTATACTTCCTACTATGGTAACATTTTTATTTTGAATCTATCTATGAAATTCAAAGATTTAATCTATGGAACTAAAATGCATGTATTTGTATCATTTGTATTCTCTTCATCTTATTTTCTTCTCCTTTGGACTCCTCTACTTTCTCTTTATATTTGTTTTCATACTCTTGTTCTTTTTTTTATTCTTTGTCTGGTTCTCCTTCTTCATCTTGTACTTCTTATATTTTCTTTTCTAGTGCTCATCGATGAAAAAAATCTTTTTCTAGTTCATCCAAAAGAAAAAATTATTATGTAATACATATAAATTTGACTAGACTCACCTTTAAAGAATAGAGAAAAGATTTCTCACAACTATAAATTATATTAAATTGGCTCCACCATTCTAATTTATCTCAATTTCCATCGAAATTTGTTATCTCTATAAAAACTAGGTTTTTAAGAAAAAATCATTCAATACCCAATCTGACTTGATTAATTCATTATATAATTTTCTTGAAATACAATAATACAATCAATATACCTCTAAATAATTTTGAAAAGCTTTTCAAAAAAATTAAAAAATTAAAAAACCGTTTATTTGTGCCTGGAGAGTGAATTCATGAAAGTGGGTAATGTGAATATCTGAAAGCACAATCACTTGACATATTGAATGGAGAAGGAAGATACAAGGAATGAGTGTGATGCCTAGTAAGAGGCGGAGGAGGAAGAGCAAGAAACATTTTTCAATTTGTTATTCATGTTATTCAATGAGGAGGTATGTTATTGAAAATTTCTACTGCCACAAATTGGTTTGCCTACTCTAATTCTTAGAGATGATATGTGAGGCGTATGTCCGAACTCCAATGATAGAAATGTAGAAATTCCCGTCACTTGCGTCTGTCACTTTCAAGTTCTGGTCCCGTCGGCATCGTGTGTTATGATGGGACGCGCATCATATCCGATTCTGCTTATCTGCAAATCTTAGCCATACAAAGTTGTGTTCTGAGGGATAAAACGTGCTATTTTTAGAAGAGACTTTCGGCACTGTCCGATTCCAGAATATATTTTATTTTTAACGGAGCAACTCAAAGTTGATTTCGGAATAGGGTTATCATTTTACTCTGGAATTGTGGGACTGGGGGCATCTTGATAAAAGTACAGATCTTGAAATGTATAGATAATCTTGAAATGTATAGGTAATGTAGAAGGATTATGAGCAAAAATATGAGAGAAGCATGACTCTTTTCCTAAATATGTAACTGCAGTGAAAACTGTGTTTTTCCCTTAAGTAAAGTTATTCATGTTCTTTGTATGTAATTTGGCCAGAGTTTGCATTGTCAAACTGCTCAGAACTAAGGAAAGCAGAAAGAATAGTAGTATCAAGTGGAATTGGTTAAACCATCTGAAGTTTCTTCAAATGGGCCGAGTCCTAAGTTCATCACACCAGCTAAGCGTCATGGTTCTTTGGCCAAGTTGATGGATCTGTCCGAAGAAGATGAAAACAGAAAGTTCAATGAGGAGGTATGTTAATTAGCTCTATTGAAAACTTCTACTGCCACAAATTGGTTTACTATATTCCATGATTCGGTAACCAAGAACAATCCAACCCTCAAACAATGCGATTCCCAAGATAGATTTGACCCTAAGATCCCTCCTCTATTCAAGTTTAATTATTCACCAAAGCCTCCTCCTCTAATTCTTACAGATGATATGCAGACTCCATGGACAAGGACGATGGGGAATGAAGGGGTGAACAAGAATGCGTGCTCAATATGTACATCCTGTGGAAAATATATCCCAGGGGAAGGAAATTTGAAGGATTATGAGTAAAAGAGTATTTCTTGGTTGGAGAGATCAGATCCGTTTGCTTTTCTAAATAGGTAACTGCAGTGAAAACTATGCTTTTTTTCTTAGTAAGTAAAGTTGTTCTGTTCACCCGTGACTCCGTGATTGCATTGGTTGAGATAAAAAGAAAGCAGAAAGCAAATTATAAGTAGAAGCTAAGAGATTGAACGATGAGATACCTAATGTTTTATTTTAAAATATGTAATTGCAATTTACTATGCTTTTTTTCTTAGTAAGTAAAGTTGTTCTGTTCACCCGTGACTCCGTGATTGCATTGGTTGAGATAAAAAGAAAGCAGAAAGCAAATTATAAGTAGAAGCTAAGAGATTGAACGATGAGATACCTAATGTTTTATTTTAAAATATGTAATTGCAATTTACTATGCATTTTTCCTTAGTAAGTAAAGTTGTTCCCTTCACCCGTGACTCCGTGATTGCATTGGTTGAGATAAAAAGAAAGCAGAAAGCAAATTATAAGTAGAAGCTAAGAGATTGAACGATGAGATACCTAATGTTTTATTTTAAAATATGTAATTGCAATTTACTATGCATTTTTCCTTAGTAAGTAAAGTTGTTCTGTTCACCCGTGACTCCATGATTGCATTGGTTGAGATAAAAAGAAAGCAGAAAGCAAATTATAAGTAGAAGCTAAGAGGTTAAACGATGAGATATATAATGTTCTATTTTAAAATATGTAACTGGAATTTACTAAATTTAAATAAAATGTTTTAAGATTTCGTTTTATCATATTGGATTTAAGAGGCTAAGAGATGAAAGGAATATTATTTTATATTAAAATATGTAATTGTAATTTCTAAATTTAAATCAAATGATTTAAGAAATCTTTTATCATATTGTATTTATTTGAAAAATATTGATAAGATTTGTTTTATATAATTATAAGTATGAAAGATAGGAGTTATTTTATATAATTATAATGTTAAAAATAATGTATTTTTTATTATGATTTTTTTCTCTTAGTTTTGTGTTTAATCATATTTAATAAAAAGTTATTTTATTTTATTTTATATATTTGAAAATAATAATATCATTTTCTTTATAGAAGTAATTTTTGTTTATTTAAGAAATATATATTTTACTTCAAGAATAATTTAGTAATTTTATTTTATTCACATAATTATATTTAATTTATCTTATCTATTAATAATTAATTTTGAATTATAAAGTATATATAAAGTAATGGTTAGAAAATTTACAATTTTAATAAATATAAAATATTTCAACATTAATATATAAATTTGACAGCTTTATGATTGATAGTTTATAAGAATATATTTATCTTATCAAGTTAACACTTAATTTGAAATATAAAATATATAGATAGATATATAAAGTAGTGGTTAGGAAATTTATTATTTTAATAAATATAAAGTACTTCAACACTAACATAATAAATTTGACAACCTTATAATCGATAGTTTAGGAAAAAGTAGACATCTTAAATATGTTTATCTAAATAAATATTTTTTCTTATTTATAAAATCTAGATTTTATTAAATTTTTACAATGGCATAAATTAATATTCTACCAATTAACATTTAATTATTAGTCAATATTATCTAACATTTAATTTGTTATTATTTATACATTTAATCTTTCTTGATGTATTATTAAAATGTATTGTAAGTTTATTGATATATTTTATTTAAATTTTGTAAATTAGGATTATGATTGAGGATAGTCCATGTACATGAACTTGTTACACACAGTTAGGTTGCATATGTGGTCCTATCCATTAGAATAGGTTGCATCTACATGTATTAAGCCAACTAAATGTGATGTAACTAATATGGTCAACCTGTATACTAGTAGGACAATCTTTGCCAAATCCAAGGGACTAGATACATATGTAATGAAAAATGTACATAAAATAGAAGAGATGGGATAAATATAGAAATATCAATGAGAAATGGAAGGAAACTTGTTCGCCTACATATTTGAATGCTTGGATATAACTTTTAGCTCAATTTAAGGCTCCAAAATTTAAGGCACTATGAGGGAATGTTTAATATTTTTGAGTTTAGAAGTACTTAAGTGTACAATTGATTGCATAGTGTAACTAGTTAAGGTAGGGCCAACTTCATCTTAGTGGATAGTTCCCTTAGTTTTGAAGGAGGATTTCCTATAATTAATTAAAGTTATATAAAATGGAATCGTACATTTTACCCTAGTGAGCAAAATAGATATAGGGGCATCATGGTCAACAATAAAAATTGTATATACATTTTGTGTAGCCATAAAATTTTATAGTTTAAAAATTGTATTGATCATTTATGTTGGTGATTTTTCCAACAAAACATTAGAATTCTCTAAAGAGTAGCCAACTCCTATAATGAAGAAACTGCAAGGCTAGTGGCCAACACAATGAGTAAAGGATTTTGAGGTCTTTACTCCTACACTTTAGGCTCTGTGGGACCTAGGAGGGTGTTCTATATTTTGTTAACGTGAGGTGTATCTAGTTGGTAACACATTTATACACAAATTGATTCCTATTTATTGCAAATAAACTCACTTCACTAAAGATTTGGAAAACCTCTAAATGAATGGATATCTATTTGCTAAGAATCAAGGATATTCCAAACCCATGCTATACTTGAAAATATTTTAAATGAATGTTGTTCTTATTTTAAGTCTATGGCCAAGTATGTTGATTACTCATTTTCATGCAATATTCTCTAACAAACAAACCAATGTTTCATCAATTGGAGCAATAGAGTCAAATATATAAGAACCAATAATATATGTAAGCTACTTAATTCAGAGACGGGTGGACTATTTTCATAATGCTTTGCATTTATGAAAACTCACAATGCCTAAAAATACTCACACCTTACAAATCCTATGCAATTCCTTACAAAATCTATAACCCTCCTTAAGCATTTTAATCAACTCTTTGAGTTAAAGCTAAAAAAAAATCATAAATTCAATGGAACAATTGAAGATAAATGATAACACCATTAGTATTTTCATTCATAACTTGTGAGAAAGATACATAGGAGAGTATTTGTTTCAAGACTAACATTTGTTTTGATGTCAGTAGCCTCTATAGAACTAATTTAAGACTATTACATACAGGACTCATACCCAAGACAATCTACTATTCTATTCATCCATATTCTTTACAAAGTGCCTTTCCTGAACTTACCTTTCACCTAAAACCCTATTGAGACATAAAAATATAACCCTTTGTAATGAGCCCTGAAATCCCTTTTATAGAACAAGGGGGCAAAAAGCATTAGGCTCAACTACATTTACATTTCATTTCATTTGAAGATCATTTGCACCAGAATTTGAGACGTCTTCAGTTAGTTACATGTACTCATTACAGAAAATAGAAGAGTAAAAGACCAAATTCCACATCCTTTGAATGAAAACATGCCAACTCCTTAAAAGGGAAAGTTTGTTACTATAGCAACATCAAATACTCGTCCTTGTTGATCAAAGAAGATTCTCCACTCACAGCTCTAAAAAATTGTATACCACCAGGAAAAAGCCTAAATACCGCTAATGTTAGGAAGTCTGGCACTTCTCTAACACACTAGCCTAAAAAATTTCCACATTAGTGTTAGAAACAATAAATCACATGAATGTTGAATAGGACAATCCTAGAAAAAGGGCCATGGTGTCATCAAAAACAAAAAAGGGGTAGAGTCATCACTCTAAGTCACTAGCCTTAGAGGATACTCACCCACATCTTGTTCACGGTGGAACTAGAGGAACTGTCACCACTTCATCATTAGAGTATTTAGAAGGTGGATAATGGTCACACTCCAGATTAGTGTCACCCTCACTGTCTAAAGGGCTATCAGAAACCTCACTAGGTGAATTATGTCCTCCTAGATAAGCCTTACGATACCTACACTTTTTCTTTTCCTTCTTTTCATATTCAACCAACTTTTTCCCAACTTGACCAACTCCTTTGAAACAGTTCAGCTCCTTAGATGGTAATTACTCCTAACACCATACTTCTTGAATTTCCTACATCCCCTTCTACTCTTTGTTGTATCAAGAGCTCCCTGTGTCTCAATTTCATCCTCAGGAGCATTCTCCTCAGACTCAAGAAAACTCAATCTCCTAGACCTTCAAACTAGCCTAACAGACTCTCCATACATACTCATCTTATCAGTGATAAGAACTAGAAAACCTTCACCAACTCTGCTCTTAGACTCAAAATCAATTATCAATGTCTAAATACAATTTCTAAATAAAAAACATGGTCATGTCGGTCTTCATTATATCGAGCCATGCAAGTGTACCAACCATTAATACTCAAAGAAAGCTTGTGCGCACAACTTAACAACAGTTTTCTTTAATCTTTTTAATCTCAACCATTAATCATGTTTTAAAATAAATCAATGGATAGATTACTACTGTAGCCAATTATAACTAAGTTTTAAATGTGCTTTCAATGCCTTTTCTTCATCAGAAAAGCTCTGAGTAGATATAAATCCACTCTGTACTTAGAATCAATTAAAAATTTTCATGCTATAATTACCCGCTTACCCATGGGAATTAATTCACTTGTATTTATTCATAGCAAAATAGTGGGGAATGATCTTGATTTGATCTCAAAATATCAGTTCATACATTTCTCTGCTTTATTTTTTCCTTCCCACACGTATCAATAATTGTCAAAACTAACGACTAAACTCCCAAACATGTGCCTCAAAGAATAAACTTAAAAATGGTGCCATTTGGAAATAGTACCCTCTCAGCCAATTTTAGCAACCTTCTAACTCCACTAGAGTCCATTGAAACCTTTTAGAATGTCCACATGGAACTTTCCCGTTTGGCCACTACAAAATATAGGACATAGGCAAGACCCTCACAGGATGGCGAGGAGCGGTCAGGATTGACCCACGTCACCCACCATCAATTGTCGATATCCCTGCTTATGAAGAAATTGCCTTCTTCCGAGCCTGGTGGGTCCCACAAAAGTGACAAGTGTTGTTCAACCTACTAGCCAGCGTAAATATCTTTCCTTACTACTTTAGATGGATAGGTGCATGGGGAACAATCTTGATGAGAACATGTGTTGCAGTGTTCATCGTTTTTCTTTATTAAAACCATGTCCGTTGCCCCTTTGGAGATACTGGTCCCACCACCAAGTATGTTAAATGGCCATTGTCTACTAGCCTATGTGTTTAAAATAATATGAAATAAACCATCATGGGCACACGGGGAGTGGAAAATGTTGGCCTCCTACAATGATTCAATAACTAAGCCTTTTCAACCATTATTTAGAGATTGGGCATCTAACCTGAATAACTATATCAATCATCATGAAGGTGCATTTAACTTGTCAACCCAAGGACGTGAACTTGAAATGGGTCAGCAATGTATGTGCACTAGGAACTCAAAGTAGCCCTCTATACTCTACAACTAAGAAAAACACAATACTGGAAAGTAAATTGCTTGGAAAGGAATAAAGAAATATTGAGCATCAATTAAAAAATATGCTAAGATGAAATGTATAAAAATGATAAAGATCTGCACAAACAAACAGGAAACTACTATGTCTACTTTGGCTATAGGAACAGTCACATAATAGAATTCTAGTGGCTGCAGGAACAGTCGATGCTAGATTTTAAACTAATTATAGAACAAGAAATAATAACTAAACTAATTACTCTAAAGGATGGATTAATCACCAAGTGGACCCCCTTGGATGAGTATCCACTAAGACTAATACAAAATCAAATGCTCGAACTCATAATAACATTGTATTCATTGAGAAATGTGTAAACGAAATAGTAGCATAATTGTATTGAAAATGAAGAATGCTTAATACACCATCAATATCATCTAACAACAACAATCAAGAACTAAGAACCTCTAAGAAGAAGGTTTGAATCCTTATTTATACTACCAGCTAAACATGGCAGTCAACTCCCACTAACTGAGAGGATGCCATTTAGGGAAAACAAGGAAAAGAGTGGCAGAGCGGTTACGCCTGCAGGGAATCTAGTCAGACATGCATGCCCAAACATGGACTCAGCACTACAGTAACACTCGCAATTTCTCAATGCCATAAATGCAAGGTGGTTACAATCGACTGTCATGGGGAATCTGTTGTCATGGTCCTCCAGTTGACTGTTTGAATGATTCCTCTGCAGGACTAGCTGACAACTATCTTTCTCAGCTTAGCATCCACAAATTGTATCTGCATAGGAATGCCAATGCGTATAATAATTGCACATCTATAATCACCTTAAATAATATTCATCAACCATATGCAAAATCAATATAGATAATCCGTATAATATGCCAATGTCATAAAAACTTCACAAAGATAGGGTTAAACCCAATGTCAATGGTTTGAGGGAAACATTATGAAAATATGAACACTTAACTACTAAAGTTCATGATACTACCAACAAATAGACTATAGATTCTACCCAAAATTTGACCAAAAACTAGGTGTATCATCCCCCCAACCTAACGTCTTGCTGGTTCTCTAATAGTGGAAGGGTTGTTCTTTTGTTTGGTCAAAGCTCTAAAGTTTGCAACTACTAGCTGGCCAACATCTATCTTAGTAGAGCATGAGTCTGGGTCCCAATTAAATCCACCCAATCTGTTAAATGTGTTCCATCTTTTCCTTTCTATAGCAATATCATATTGGTAGAATCTAAAATTGAGTATAGGCCATAAGAGAATGGGTGGCTGAAAATTCAGAGGAAGCCAAAATCTCCCCTTTGTTCTACCAATCTGAATATGCTTCTCAATTCATTTCAATGCTGCAACATAATTATAAATAGAATGGGGCTTGGCCTACTTCAGCTCATTTGTTAAACTGTTCCATCGTTGGGATATGTATCCTCTTACAAGCTCCTCTTTTGTTGCTGCTTTGACCTCATACTCAGTATAGACAACTTCAATCCAGGGCATAATCTTGTCACTATAGCTTGGTCAGAGAAGTATCCTAAGCCATTCCTTGCAAATATCTCTTGGGTGGCTTGACTCATCCCTAATGGCTAAGGGGATGTTAGATTCCATTTTCTTATAGGCATTATGTTGCTCACCCCAACTAATCTCATTTTGTACCCAAGAAATGAATGCTTTCAGCTGAAGATCTCCTACATATAGCAACGAGTTCCAATCATGGTCCTGTGTGACAACATAATTGTGCAAATAAAATTCACATAAAAAAAAATCATCTCAAGGGAAGCAATCTTGTAGGCATTGAAGAATTCGGTAGGAGTTTCAATAGAGGGGTTCAAATCTAAAACAATTTTTAACAACTTGAAAGAGAGATATTTCTCTTTCAAGTGTAGGGCATAAACCCTTGGAGGAGCTCTGCATTCTAGAATTTGTGGCACCAAGGTCACAATTTTATCTACTTTCTTCTTCAAAGTAGCAATCTCCTCATTTTTCTCCTCAATGACCTCACCCCTCTTTTGAATTTCCTTTTTCAACCTCTTCCTCTCATGTTTCCATTCCTTATCCCTCCTTTGTATTTCATCCCATAAATTTAAAATTGTTGCATTAACTGTAAAACCAGGAGGGTTGTGAATTCCTACTAGTATTTTCATCGATGGTTGCTCCCCATATGGTACTATCTGCATGAACTCAGGCTATCTAGTTGTCCTTGGCTACAGGGGTACTATTTCTTCTCCCTCCTCTTGTTGGACCTCTTGTTCCTATTCTTGGTTATGCTCTTACTCTTGTTGTGGCTGCAGGAACTCCTACTCCTGTTCTTGGTTTTGCTGCAAGAGCCCCTGTTCATCCTCAAACTCCTCTGCAATATTAGCAAGGCCTGCTAGTGTTATTTTTGCTGCTCTCTCAAACATATCCTCTTCTTTTTCTTCAACATTTCCCTACTCCATTGGAGCTTCAGTGTCCTCATGTGATGTCTCTCCATGCCTAGGGCTTTCCTATCAAGGCATACAAAAAGTTGGTCCAGGTAGTCTTAACTTCCTAGGGGTGCTCTTATGTTTTCCTTTGGTTGCAAGATGAATAGGGTCAACCTTTCTCTTCCTAACACTCGGAACCTCTTTCTCTATAGGTTGTGTTTAGGATTTTTCTTTTTCTTTTCATGTTTCATCCTCCTTCCTCTGTACCCTAGTTCTCATTAGGGTTTCTAGGGGGACATCATCATCAGAATCGGATGAAGAACTTGCTTTTCCTGAATGCTTTGTTTCAAAGGAACTAATGTCTATGGTTTCTTCTAATATTACAAGAGGGTTCATACCAGAGCTAGCACCAGAATTTAAAGCACCAGGAGTTGCTTAAGCTACGTTTAATCTTCTGCTAACCCTACGGGGTTGGGGTAAAACCCTAGGTTGCAGTTCCTCAGGTCTAAATTGATCAACATTTAAAAACTCTTCCCAAGACATTCTAGATACACTATGCAAATATTTCTTAACCAACAATTTTATCAAGCAATGGTTGGAGATAGATTTGTCCCTATCTTTTTTTGTTTTGGCTACCATGATGGAGAGAAGGTTGTATAGAACATTGGGCACATTCATTCTCCTTCCATGCTTCATGTGGCTCAAGAGCTTGAAATGTACTGAATGTAGGTTTGACAAATGTCTCTCACAGGTGATATACCTTATAATGTAAATAGTTTCCTGCTTCCATGGTTTAGGCAGAGATGTCCTCTTCACACCCTATTTATCCATGCTAATTAGTAGGTCGCCATGTACTGTAAATTCTACCCTAGCTGACCTGGAATCCCTAGCGGTAGGGTAATGCTCACCATTAGCAGGTAACCCTAAAACTTCTGCGATTCTCTCCTCAGTTGCCACAACTTCTAACCCTTTTACTATGGTTTTTTCTTCAGAAAATGTCTAAGAAAATTCAAGTGCAATGCCTTTGTCAAAGCTGTCCAGCTTCATGAAGTAATCAAACCATTCACAACGTTGGAATTCTACCAGGCATTGTACATCTTGCAATAAAACATCATGAACTGAGGGCTCATTTTGAATTAGGCCACTTCCCATTATCTAATATCACTGTCACTCTACAAAATTTCTTTCCTCTACAATTCTTTTCTAAAAGCCAACACCTTTCTGCTAAATTTTCACTACCAGTGTCAACTGAATTTTCTTTCTTTCTCTCCATTTTTACCACTTACTGCTTATAACTCAAGACTACGATAGGGAAATGAAGGCCAGAAAAGGGGTGATAAATGAGAGAGATGATGGAAAGAATTGGCAGCTCAGTTAACATCACTTCACACATGCGAGCCAAATTTTCAAATCAACTCATTTTAAATTTTCTGACGTAGCCAAATTATGGTTTGACACGAGCAATATATTTTTATTTTTTATTCCCCCCAACCTAAATTTGTATATGTGTCCACACATGTGAGAAGGGAGTGGTGAATTGACAGGAAGTAATGACATATTATGTAATCACCTATATTAATGTGCCATGATTAAATAAATGCACTTAAAAGGTGATTACGAGATGATAATTATTATGTACATACCTGAGCATGTGAAGGATGTGTTACAAAGATCATGGAGAGAAAGTACCCTTTCACCTTTTTTTTAGAAATAATTGAGCAATTAATGAATGTGAAGTGAAGAGAGGTGAGGCATAATGAAATGATGGAAAAGAGAGAAGGGTGATATGGTTGGACGAATGGGTGGATGGGTGAAGAAACGGATTTCCACGAAAGTGGAAATATTTATTATGGCAAGTATGTACCTTAATTTAGCCAAATGGTGGGACACTAGTTAGGTCCACCACTTTCGGCTACAGGAAGCTCGCTTGTTGAACACTGGGTAAATTGGTGTAGGAACTCTTCCTTGGAGGTTGGATAATGATATAATATGAGGTGATGACCATTGAAAAGTAACTTAAATTTGATAGGATCAATGGTAGTGAGTTGAACGTCTCGAATAGGAAAGACCTCAGTAACTTCGTATGGTTCTAGCCACCTTCTCTACAATTTTCCCACATTTTCTTGATACCTTGAGTCATATAACAATGCCCAGCAACCTAGCTAAAATTTCTTCTCCTTGATAAATTTATCATGCCATCTCATCCTCTGATTCTGCACTACCTCAGTGTGGTGCAAGGTTGCTCTTCTCATCTCATCCAAAGCATTTAGCTACATGACTCTCTTTTTGTGCCTTAGAGATATCCATCCCTAGGTCTACTATAGTCCTAAGAGTCTTGTACTCAAATTCAATAGGCATCATAGTTGTCTTCCCATACAGTAGTTCAAATGGAGTGAAGCTTATAGTTGTTTTCCAAGTGGTCCTATTGGCCCAAACAGCTTCTGGAAATCTTCTTGTGAAATATTTTTTGTGGATGGCTACTATTTTGGTCAAAATGGCTTCAATCTCTCTATTGGTGACCTCAACTTGTCCATTGGCTTGAGGGTGATAAGGGGTAGACTTCCTATGCCTAATTTTGTACTCATTAACTAAGGCTGTAACAAGAGTTGAAGTGAATTAAGCTCCTTGGTTAGTTACTATCTCTCTTGGGACCCCACACTGAGTGAAAATGTCTTCATAAAGAAAATTTGCAACTTTATTATCTCTTGCATGCTTCATGGCCTTAACCTCTACCCACTTAGTTACATAATTAGTGCATACTAGGATATAATACTTACCATTTGATGGAGGTTCAATGGGTCCCACAAAATCCAATCCCCACTTGTCAAAAGGAGTGATCACTACTTGGGGATAAAGTGGAATCTTATCAAATTTGGTTGGCTGACCCATCCTTTAGCACTTATCACATTTCCTTGTGTATCTTCCTGCATCCTTATGGAGTGTAGGCCAATCATATCTTGTGTTTAGAATCTTCATTGTTGTCCTTTTTTCTGCAAAATGCCCTCCACATGGTTTATTATGACATGCATGCAGAATGTCATATGTCTCATCTTCCCTCACACATCTTCTCATAACATGATCTGGTCCAGTATAAAATAAGCATCCAACAATTCAAGAAAAAGGAAAAGATTTTTCAATAAGCACTCTTCTCTCCTTTGGTGAGAAATGAGGAGGAGCTCTCTCGATTACAAGATAATTAGCTATGTTAGAATACCAGGGTGTTTGAGCATTGATGGAAAATAGATGCACATCAAGAAAGGATTCATCTATGGGTTGACTGTCCTCTAATGTAGTCAACCTTGAAAGAAAATCTGCAACAACACTAGCCTTCCCTGGTTTATCCACAATGGTTATGTCAAACTCCTGCATCAACAATAACCATCTAGCCAATCTGCCTAAGATCATGGGTTTATTCATGAGGTATCTAATGGTTGCATGATCAGTGTGCCCAAAAATATGATAGCCTATGATGTAGTGCCTGAATTTGTTCAGGGCATAAATCACTACTAGCATTTCTTTCTTTGACATAGTATAGTTGAATTTAGCTCCCTATAATTTTTTGTTGATAAAGTAAATGGCATTTTCAATGGCTCCTTCTTTCTGTCCTAAAACTAATCCTATGGCATAATTTGAGGCATTTGTATGAATGTGAAAAGGGATCTCCCAATTAGGGATTTTTAATATAGGAGAATGGGTTAAGGCCAGGTCTTCAAATCAGAAAATGCTTTGTCACAATCTTCTGTCCATTGGAATTTAGTATCTTCTATTAAGAGATTGTACAATGTTGCTGCCATTTTTAAGAAGTCTTTGATGAACTTCCTATAATATCCTACATGTCCCAAAAAACTCTTAACATCTTTTTGTTTTGTAGGTGTTGGAAGATCAATAATTACCTCAATTTTTGTAGGGTCGACTTGGATTCCCTTATGAGAAATGTAGTGGCCAAGAACTACACCTTCCTGCATCATCATGAAGCAGTTCTCACTATTTAAGGACAGGTTTTGGTGTTGACATCTCTGTAGGACCTTCCTAAGATTCTCCAATGCTTCATTAAAATCAACACCATAGGTAGTAAAGTCATCCATATAGATCTCCATGCAGTCAAGGGAGATGACTAAAAATATGCTAATGAATGCCCTTTGGAAAGTTGCAGGTGCATTGCATAAGCCAAAAGGAAGTATTGAATAGGAATATGTTCCCCATGGGTAGGTGAATTTTGTCTTGTCCTAGTCCTCAGGTGTAATTTGAATCTAGTTGTAGCCACTGAATCCATTTATGAAAGAAAATTATTATTTTCCTACAAGTGAGTCCAAAACTTGGTCTACAAAAGGTAAGGGAAAATTGTCCTTCTTGGTGGTAGCATTGAGTTCTCTATAGTCAACACAAACTCACCATTCCCATCCCTTATTTGGCACAATCGCCAATGGAGATACCCACTAGCTCTCTGAAATATGATAGATAAATCTAGCATCTAACAATTTGTACAATTCTTCTTTAACAATTTCTCTCAATGTAGGGTTGATTCTTTGTTGAGGCTGCCCTATTGGCTAACAATCATCTCTGATGTAGATCCTATGAGTGCAAAGCTTAGGTTCCAGTCCTTGAATATCATGATAGTCCCATGCAAATGCATGTTGATGAGACTTCAGTAAGTCTGCTAATTGCAACTGTTGTTCTTCACTCAACTTACTGTTAATATTCAAGTATCTTCCTTCAAACACCTGTAATTGAGTAGTCAATTCTATCATAGTTACATCATTAACACATGGTACCTTGAATTCATATGGCATCATTGTGTGGAACAACTTGTTGTTGCAGGAAGTTTATCTACAAGTAGAGTGGTTGCAGGAAGAGTAGGCAGAGCAGACAAAAGTGTCTTTACAAGATTAGCATAATCAGATGCATGAAAGGATGATGCTTCCTCAACTTCATAATGGTTCTAAATTATACTAGATAACACTTCATCTTCATCTTG
>VDFB02121692.1:0-16393 GCA_007258455.2 Sequoia sempervirens | reverse complement strand
AAATGCCTTATATACAAAAGATGTCGGCCCCCTAGGGCTTACAAAAATATCAGTCTTCAGAAAGATCCGCCCCTTAGATCTTTTCGAATGAAGTTAATGTTGCATTCAAGTGTATCCCTGCTGTCTATGTCGATGTGAAAAGATTGCCGTCAGGAGAAGCCCTCAGATCTTTTACAACCACAGTATTAACTTCATGGCCTCCATGTCCACCCTCCAACTTCCCTGCCGAACTGCTTTGAATGCCCTGAGGTAATATCATTAATGTCTATCGGCCCTCGCTAGTTGACATCCCAGTTGTCCTTGCGGTCTCCACCCTTCTGTTTACTGACGACACCTCCTGGATATCAAACTGATTCATCGCTTTATTCTCAGAGCAGATCCACGTTGCTTATGTTTCGCTGATCTTCACAGGGGTCAAACTGCCACGACTCTCCTGTAGCCTCCTCCAATTGTCTAAACAGATGTTACACGGGATCGCCAGATGGTCAAGAGTCGCTCATATTGAATTGCATGTCGGTGAGAAACCTACCGTGTCTCCCGGATGTGATCATACTCTACAGCAGCATTGGCAAGACTTTTGCCTATCGGTGAGAGCTTTCATCGAGCCCTTCATCCTTTGGTGAGACACCATTGAGTCAGGGAGACCTCTTAGCGAACACAAACCACTTTCCCCGGGCTTGAACATTTCCTTCGATGAGACACTGGCAAGTCGGGAAGACCTCACGCCGAAGCTCTATCATTATATCGTTGTGCTCCTCCGTTAGCGAGACACCTATGTGTCGGTGAGACCTCTTGCCGAAGACACAATCCTTCGACAAAACCCCTCATTGGTTAGCAGGACCTCATAGCGATGATGTCTCCTTTAGCCAGCGAGCTCATCTTCATTTCGGGGAGACCCCATCCTGTCGGCTAGAGGTTATATCCATGTCGGCGAGACTCTACACAATCGGCTAGACCTCCTGCTAAAGACACCTTACTTCGGCGAGAAGTTCTATCGAGCTCCCTTTGTTTCAGTCAGGGAGACTTTGCTTGGTCGGTGAGACCTCTCACCGAGCTCACAATTTTCGTCGAGACCTCCCCATGTCAGTAGGACATCTCCTCGAACTCATCATCTTATACCAAAGGCACCATCCTCTCAGTGAGACACTATTCGGACGCCGAGACGTTACAGCGAGGCCCACCTTTTCTCCCCGATGATATACCTTTTTGCTGAGACCTTCGCTAGTTGCCGAGACATTACGGCGAACTCCTTTCCTTCGCCGAAACCACTTCACTTCAACGAGACCTCACCCTGTCGGTGAGACTTTACAGCGAAGCCCCCATATACCCTGAAGGCATTCCGCTTCGGCGAGACCTTCGCTATTCGGCCAGACTTTTTTCCGAAGGAAATATTTTTCCTCCCTGTCGATGGCCTTGTGAACAACTGTCAGCAAGACTTTCATCTGTCAGCAGGACCTTTCATCGAAGCCACCTCATTACACCGAGATCTTACCCTTTCGGCGGGACCTTACCGGGTCGGCAGGACATCACCCTGATGTCGGCCGTTTCGGCGAGACCAATTTTGTCGCCGTGACTTTGTGCCAAAGGTCTCATCTCTTGGAAAGCTCGGACCATCTTTCGAGGAGACCACCACTTGTCGGCGAGACATCTTGGCGGGCCCAAAAACCTTCGGCGAGCTCCCTTCACTTGGCCAAACCTTTTTTGATCGGCAAGACCTCACGTTGATGAGTCTTCTTTCGCCGATACGTCCCCCCCTTGTCGGCGAGATACTTCCCATGCGGAGGGAGATACAAAATCTCACAGCAAATAAAATGTCTTGCCGACCTGGACATTTCAAAATGAATAGAACCCCTGCTAGTTGGCAAGACAACTGGAAGGTCTTGCCAACTTTCTCCTTAGAGGAATTTTATGCCAAACTTGACTGAGGCAGACTTTTCAACTGAGCTCCTTAAGAAATGCATGAGGGGTATGATTTAATCATGCACAACAATGTCTCCATTTGGCCTTTATGAACACCTGAAACACAGATTGCCCTGCCTGATTGAGCCCGTAGGTGAAAATCGGGCAACATTTCTGGCGACCTTTGGCTGATGTTTTCCTACTAAACATGGAAAACCAGTAGCCAAAACTTGTCCATTGGGCATGGAGTCGCTTAGAAAAAACCCTCAGAACATACCAAGAGTAGCTCGCACATGGTTGCAATTCACTTGAGACTCATAGAACAGATCAAGATAGTCGGAACTTGTTGAAACCGAAGAAACTGAGGTGAAACCGCTAAATTGTGCTGGAACAACACTTAGGGAACAGAACAACATTAAAACCAAAGTGCAGAAGCACTTATTGAAAACATGAAACCTAATCTAATATGTACAATGGAGGAACTTATCAAACCTCAAAACAAGGCTTGAGGTGTATCCCATTGACTAGGATAGGAAGCACTTCACCTTCAGTTGTGGCCAATTGGTACACATTGTGTTCTTTGCAGTCTTTAACAATAAATGGACCCATCCACATGTTGTCAAACTTGGTGTGATGGCCTGGCCTGCTTTTTAGAACATCCCATTTGAGAACAATATCACCTTCTTTAAAAATTTTGACTGTAGCTTTCTTGTCAAATGTTCTCTTTGTTTGGAGTTGATGATACTCCAAAGTTTTCATGGCCCTATCTCTTGATTCTCCAAGCTCCATGAGCTCTGCATACCTTATGGACATTGGGTCATGTTCTTCATACATCTCCAACTGATGAACAATGTCTAGAGTTGGAAGCTCTGCAGATAGAGGTAACCTAGCCTTTTTACCATAAACAAGGACATATGGAGAATTACCCACTGATCTCTTAGGGGTTACTCTATCTGCCCAAAGTGCAGATTTCAATGTGGTATGCCAAATTATTTGATTCTCTTCCATAGTCCTTTTAATGATTCTGATCAAGTTTTTATTTGTACTTTCAGCTAATCCATTACCCTGTGGGTAATAATTAGAGGAAGTATTCAAATGAATCTCGTGTTTAATAGCCCAATCTGTGACTCTTAATCTAACAAAAGCAAGAGCATTATCCGAAATGATGGAGTCAGGAACTCCAAACCTGGTGATTGTGTCTTCATAAAAGCTCAGAACTGAAGATTCATTTGCTTCCTTCAAAGCTACTGCCTCTGTCCAGCGTGTAAAATAATTTGTAGCAGTAAGCACCCACTTATGACTGGCACTGGATGGTGGATTAATTGGCCCAATGAAGTCGATGCCCCATCTCATAAAGGGCTGCTCCACCTGAATTGGATGTAGAGGCATAGCAGGCATATTTTATTTTCCTGCAAATAAAGCACATTTCATACACTTTTTTGACCATGCATATGCATCTTTAAACAAGTTGGGCCAGTAGTAACTAGCTCTCATGATTTTCCAGGCAGTAGTTCTTGGAGCAAAATGACCCCCTCCAGCTCCATCATGAAAATCACGAAGTATCTTCTCAACTTGATCACTGTGAATACATCTTAAGAGAACACCATTTAGATCCTTTTTGAAAAGAACATTATCTACCAACACATATGGTATTGACTGCAGTCTGAAGTACCTTCGTTTAGCTTTGTCTAAACCTGGTGGACACTCACCAGTTTGTAAAAAATGGGTGATGTCTTGAACCCAATTTGTTGTTATCAGGGGCACATCATCTCGAGCATTCTGAGGTTCATTTGTATTAACAAAAACAATATCCTTTTCTAAGTCATTTTCACTACTTGACCCTATAGCAAGCTGTTCACAAAGACCTTTACCCCTAACCAATTTGGTAATCTTGATGTCCACATTGTATTCCATAACCTTAGTGACCCATCTTGCTTTTTTATCATTTAGATCTTTGTTTAACATAAATTCTTTCACACTTGGGTGTGCAATTAGAACATGAATTTTGTTGTTTGAAACCAAAGGTTCAAACTTTTTTAGGCTTTTGATCACAACAAGAACATGTTTCTCCACAAATGTATATTTTTGTTCATAATCAGCAAGTCCCCGACTAAAGAAAAGCTATTGGCTGCTCTAAATTATCACTGTTTTTCTGAACCAGAATAGCAGAAAGTGAACTAATGCTGCCAAAAGCATACAAGAAGAAGTCTTTAGAGAAATATGGATTTACCAGTGTTGGAGCTGATGCTAAAGCTTCCTTGATTTCTTCAAAACTGTGTTTTGCTTCTCCAGTCCAACTGAAAACTGCATTCTTTTTAAGCATGGCGGTCAAGGGCTATAGTAAATTTGCAACATCGGGAATGAATCTTCTTAAAAAGTTGATTCTCCCTAAAAAGCTCTGCAACCCCTTCTTGTGATTGGGTAATGGTAGTTCAAGTATGGCTTTAACTCTTTCAGGGTCAATGGTAACTCCATCTTTTGACACTATGTGACCTAACAGCTTACCTTCATGAACTGCAAAAATACTGTTTGTCGGATTAAGAGATATTCCATACTCTACATTTTTCAAAAACCTGCTTGAGATGTGACAAATGTTCATTTGCATTTTTTGAATATACGGTTATGTCATCTAGATAAACTAGCAGACATTTCTGAATTAAATTCTGAAATGCCATATCCATGGCACGTTGAAAGGTGGCACCGGCATTAGATAAAGCAAAAGGCATTCTCTTGTAGGCCATAGTGCCCCATTTTGTCGTAAATGTTGTTTTATACTGATCCTCCTCTTTGACTAGAATCTGGTTATAACCAGAATATCCATCCAGAAGAGAAAACCTTTCTGATCCAGCAACAGCTTGAAGAATTTGTTCCATAGATGGCAAGGGATAATGATCTTTCAGAGATGCTTTGTTAAGGTCTCTAAAGTCTACACATAATCTTATCTCACCATTCTTTTTTCTAACCGAAACAAGATTAGAAACCCAAGATGTGTGTTTAATTGGAAATGCAATACCCCCCTCCACTAACTTAGTTAGCTCTTTGATCATCAAGGGTTCAAGCTTAGGGTTCAATGGTCTTTGTTTTTGTCTAACAGGCTTGGCATCGGGTTCTAACTCAATTGTATGTTGTGCAATATGAGGATCAAACCCTCTTAAATCAAAATATTGCCAAGCAAAAAACATCACGATATTCTTGGCATAAAATAATGAAAGCTCTCTTATCCTTAGCTGAACAGATTTTGCCTAATTTGAGAAGCTTACCTTTAAAGATTTGCACTTCTTCATAATGATCTTCTTTCACTTGAATGCCGACTTTGTTCTTCTTAAGATGGTCATCAGAATTGAATATGGATTCCAAGGTAACCAGCCCTTTGGGAAGTTTATTTGTCTTCAGCTGTATCACTTGATCATCATAATGCTGTTTGATCTTTTCTTGGTTTACTAAGAAAAACTGATCTTCTTGGAGCAAAAAGGTTAAAATTTGGTCATCATTTTCAAATACCTGCCAGTTAATGTTGTTATCAGGAATTGATGGCCTGATAACCACCTTAACATACTGTTGTATTTTATCCTTTTTGATATCACCTGGGATATCAAATTGCGCTCCAATTGCTGCAAGTTTGTCAGCATGCTTATCCTGATTTCGTGGAATGAAAATCAGATTGAAGGCATTAAATTCTTCAATTATGTTCCATACTCTATTTCTGTAAGACTTCAAAGCATCATTCCTGGCAACATTCAGCCCCCTGATCTGATTAACTATCAGTTCACTGTCTCCATAGACTTTCAAGCAGTCAATCCCTCTTTTCCTTGCCCACTCAAAGCCTTGAATGAGTCCCTCATACTCAGCACTGTTGTTAGAACATGCAAAAGCAAAACAAAAGGCTGAAAAATACTTATCACCCTGTGGAGAAATCAGCATTACACCTCCACCTGCTCCATTCTTGCTTCTGGAACGATAAAAAAACATTTCCCAAAGTCCACTTTGATGTTGCAACAACTGATCTGTACCCTTTTCAAGGTTTGGGATCTCCGCATCAAGTTCAAGCATCACATAATTACCCATACCAACATCTTGAATAAGATCTACAGGACTGTCCCACACGTTTTTAGCCACCCACTCATGTAGAAGCACATCAGGAACAACTTATGATTGAAGTTCTTGAGCAGCAGCTAGTTCACTATCAGAAAAAATGACATAATTTGTGTCTGCAGCAGTAGGAACAGCGTTGATAGGACTTGGGTTATATGGCTCAATGTGGTCTTTAGCCAACTTTTCAGATTTAATAGTGACTTTGGTTCCATATCTGGTTCTAAACAACATATGTGACCAGTCAGCTGACACATAACCACCTATCTTAGCCATAAAGTCTCTTGAGAGGCATAAAGAAAAGAAAGGTGGGAGATCTATGACACATATGTCCTGAGGAACTGAAAAATTAGGACAAGCATGAAGGGTAAGACTCAAGTCTTTAATAACACCCAATGTATTAACTGAAGTACCATCCAATTGAATCACTCATTTCTCTAAAGGCTGATACTTCAATCCAAGTTTGTCAACAATTTTCTTTGGCATTACTGAGCTACTAGCTCCACTGTCTACCATACAGTTATGAACTAACTTATTACTGACACGTAAAATGGAGGTGGTTTGACTTCTTTTCCTATCTCTTTGTTGGGTTGTTTATCATTTCCTTGAGTATTATTTGTCAACACAGTTATAACTTGACCCATTGGAGACTCAGATTCATCAGACGCTTTAAAATTTGACAAAGCTGAGTGTAACATATCTTTTTGACTTGGGATGGCTAATGAATCCCACATAGACATCATTACATTTGTCTTTTTCATATTATCAAGAATGTTATAGGGTACAGCTGGGTTTAATTTATGATGTACCTTTATGCCAACGTGGTTGGCTTGCAAGCGTGGTTGCTCCTTCACTGGGAGTTGTTGATTTCTTTGCGATCCACGAATCACTTGAGAGGTAGATGGTTTTGCAGCTGATGCTTTTCCTTTATCAGTTGTTTGATCAAGCTCAAAAGCTCTTTTCTTCGCCCTTGTGTTAGTTGCAACTGAAGAATCATCGACATTCAATCCACATAATTCTTCACCTTTCCAGTTAAGAAGAGTAGTGTCATTGGTAGGCGGATCTTGGTGTTGTAGAGATGCATTATTGAATTCATTTTGTTGTGAACTTGAGGCATTTTGTACCATAAGTGCCTGATTAATAAGTCCATTTGAGCAAGTGGCTTGATTATGAGATTGGTTACAAGGGTAGCACCACTCATAATCTACTGCTAAGTTGTTTTGAATAGGGACAAGATCCTTGACTACACTAACAGGTGCTGGAGCATAATCCTAAAAAGGTCTAGTATTTATACCTTGTCTTGAGCCCTGATAGTTGCCTTGGTAAGCTTGTCTATTACCTTGATACTGTTGTTACTGACCTGCATTCTGCTATTGGTAAGGCTTGTTATATGTTTGCTGCTTTTCCAAGCTCACAAGATTATTACCAACAGTCTGTAATAAACTTTTGATCTCCTGTAACTCATTTGAAGAACTTGAAACAGCAGCTTCTTGTGTTGCAGCAGCTGATACCGTTGGAACAGGTGACAAAGGTGCAAAAGGTGGTATTTGCAAAGGGATATTCAAATGAATATCTGGAAATATAGGCATTGGTGGCCTAGGAGCGAGTTTACCAGCTTGTATTAGGCTGTTCTCAGCTCTGATTGCTATTTCAAAAGCATATGGCAAAGACACTCCTCCCATTGATTGTATTAAAACTGAAATATCACTATTTATAGCTGTAAGATAATACAGGAAGGCATATTTAGGTGAAGGCCTCACCGTTGCAGGGATTCTATCCCAAGTTCTTTGAAATCTGAAATTAAAATCATTCATTTTCTCTTGTGGAGCCCTCTTAATCGTAGTTAATTGTTCCAATAAAGACAAATTATCAAACCTGTCTTGAAATTGTTTATGCAACTTGTCTCCAAATTTGTCCCAAGTTGCGATTGAGCTAACTGCTAGGACCCTATACCATTGCACAGCTCTTCCTTTTAGTGAAGCAGCTAATAATCTCATAGCAACATCCTCTTGAGTTATGTGATGGACTCCGCATAACGAAGCCACATCTCGCATGTGTTCAATCGGGGTAGTCTGATCTTCCCCAGTGAAAGTTGGAAAATTTTTCAAGGCTGCCATTGGAATGTCATTGTGTTGTGCCAAATTTAGGAGACTCCCTCCATTGAAAGCAACAAATGGTTGATTCCTTGGAGCAGCCATTGGAGGTGGCTGAGATGGATTTACTTGCACTCTAGGTGAAACAAAAAGCAGGACTGCAATATGAGATCCTACAGATGGAGGAGTAGATTTGGCTCTTCTAGAATAAACAAATGTTGTCCCTGGCCTTTCTGTTGCTCTACCTTGTCTTCTTGGTGGTGACAACTACAAATATTCGAAAGGGAACAAGCTGCTCCTTGTCTAAACTCTTCTCATAAACTGTAATAGCACTGATTCTGAAGTCCTTCCTCTTAATGGAGTTGCCAAGTATGCAAAATTGACCTCTACAAAGTCTGAAACCTACTAGTTGCATAATAAACCAATGGTATAATGTGGTACTTGTCCCACCGGGCGTGCCAAAAACTGTTATCAGTCTAAAGTTGCACCCTTGTTGAAACTGGTGTTCAACACCTCAGTGTAACATGGGAAGACCTCCAAAGTTGTGGGTCACTTATAGATAGAGGTCAACCTCCAGAGAAGGCCGGCTTCCTTTGGTGTCACCTAAACTACTGATTTTTTATAAAGGAAAAAGGAGAAAGAGTGCATAAAATAAAACTAAATACTATAGTGATACACCGAACTGATAAGAAATCATGAAATAAAAAACAAGATGAACGTACACTGGAAAACTAATGGTAGCTATTTCATTTACTCAACATAACCCTTTTGAACTTATGCATCATTCTTAAGAGGCTTGATCTACATGCATATTTTAAGAAGGAAGGTTGAATTTCATAGCTTTAAGGTATGAATGTAGACTTAGAAAAACACAATTGAAAACTTACATAGTCTAAAAATACTGAAATTAGAGTAATCTAAACACTAACACTGGCTTTCAAGGTAAAACTCTGTGTTTTATATTCCAGAATCGAAATGAGTTACAAAGCATACATCAGTTGAGAAAGGATTGTTAAAAATCACTAACTCTTGAGAATGTATAATCTGAACCCCTTTACAAAGAGGAAAAAATGCCTTATATACAAAAGATGTTGGCCCCCTAGGGCTTACAAAAATATCAGTCTTCAGAAAGATCTGCCCCTTAGATCTTTTCGAATGAAGTTAATGTTGCATTCAAGTGTATCACTACTGTCATGTCGGTGTGAAAAGATCGCCCTCGGGAGAAGCCCTCAGATCTTTTACAACCACAGTATTAACTTCATGGCCTCCATGTCCACCCTCGAACTTCCCTTCCGAACTGCTTTGAATGCCCTGAGGTAATATCATTAATGTCTATCGGCCCTCACCAGTTGACATCCCAGTTGTCCCTGCGGTCTCCACCCTTATGTTTACTAACGACACCTCCTGGATATCAAACTGATTCATCGCTTTATTCTCAGAGCAGATCCAAATTGCTTATGTTTCGTTGATCTTCTTCACAGGGGTCAAACTGCCACGGCTCTCCTATAGCCTCCTCCAATTGGCTGAACATATGTTACACGGGATCGCCAGACGGTCAAGAGTTGCTCAAATTGAATCGCATGTCGGTGAGACACCTACCGTGTCTCCCTGATGCGATCATACTCTACAGCAGCATCGACAAGACTTTTTCCCATTGGTGAGAGCTTTCATCGAACCCTTCATCCTTCGGCGAGACACCATCAAGTCGGGGAGACCTCTTAGCGAACACAAACCACTTTCCCCGGGCTCAAACATTTCCTTCGATGAGACACTGGCAAGTTAGGAAAACCTCACGCCGAAGCTCTATCATTATACCGTTGTGCTCCTTCGTCAGCAAGACCTATGTGTCGGTGAGACCTCTTGCCGAAGGCATAATCCTTCGCCAAGAACCCTCATTGGTCGGCAGGACCTCATAGTGATGATGTCTCCTTTAGCCGGCGAGCTCATCTTCATTTTGGGGGAGACCCCATCCTGTTGGCCATAGGTTATACCGATGAGACTCCATGTCGGCAACACTCTACGCAATCGGCCAGACCTCCCACCGAAGACACCTTGTTTCGGCGAGAAATTCTATCGAGCTCCCTTCGTTTCAGTCGAGGAGACTTTGCTTGGTCGGTGAGACCTCTCGCCGAGCTCACAACTTTCACCTAGACCTCCCCATGTCGGTAGGACATCTCCCCGAACTCATCATATTATACCGAAGGCACCATCCTCTCGGTGAGACACTATTCGGTCACCAAGACGTTACAGCAAGGCCCACCTTTTCTCCCCGATGACATACCTTTTCGCCGAGACCTTCGCTAGTCATCGAGACATTACGACGAACTCCTTTCCTTCGCCGACGCCACTTCACTTCGATGAGACCTCACCCCATCGGTGAGACTTTACAGTGAAGCCCCCATATACCCTGAAGGCATCCCGCTTCGGCGAGACCTTCGCTATTCGGCCAGACTTTTGCCGAAGGAAATATTTTTCCTCCTCGCCGACGGCCTTGTGAACAACTATCAGCAAGACTTTCGTCTGTCGGCAGGACCTTTCATCGAAGCCACCTCATTACACCGAGATCTTACCCTTTCAACGGGACCTTACCGGGTTGGCAGGACATCACCCCAATGCCAGTCATTTCAGCGAGACCAATTTTGTTGCCAGGACTTCGTGTCAAAGGTCTGATCTCTTGGCGAGCTCGGACCATCTTTCGGGGAGACCAATTTTGTCGCCGGGACTTTGTGCCGAAGGTCTCATCTCTTGGCAAGCTTGGACCATCTTTCGGGGAGACCACCACTTGTTGGCAAGACCTCTTGGCAGGCCCAAAAACCTTCGGCAAGCTCCCTTCACTCGGCTAGACCTTTTTTGATCGGCAAGACCTCACGCCGATGAGTCTCCTTTCGCCAATACGTCCCCCCCTTGTCGGCGAGATACTTCCCATGCGGAGGGAGATACAAAATCTCACAGCGATTAAAATGTCTTGCCGACTGGGACATTTCAAAATGAATAGAACCCCTGCTAGTCGACAAGACAACTGGAAGGTCTTGCCGACTTTCTCCTTAGAGGAATTTTATGCCAAACTTGACTGAGGCAAAATTTCAAGCCAGGCTCTTAAGAAATGCATCAGGGGTATGATTTAATCATGCACAACAATGTCTTCATTTGGCCTTTATGAACACCTAAAGCACAGATTGCCCTGCCTGATTGAGCCTGCAGGTGAAAATCGGGCAACATGCATAAGAAGTGAATTTATGTGAAAGAATTTATGGGGAGGTTTAAAATGCATATTAGTGTGAAATTGCATATTTTGTATGGTCTCCATATAAGGAGAATATGATGGTAATAGTTAATATTTACTAGGTTTGAAATGAAGGTAGAGTCAAGTAAGGTCTTTTCAGCTTAAGTTATTAGCTTAACTATGGTAAGCTAAATACTCCTAGGATAAAGATTTCCTGATTAGGAGGAACTGTATAAGATACTTGTAGACTATTTCATTTCTAAGTAGATAGTTGTTGTAGGTAGTCTGGGGTGATTGATTACCCATTGAAGGACATAAGCCTATGCGTAGTGTAAGATAGCCTTAAGTCAAATAGGCCTTGAGTAGTGTTTATAATAGATGATCTTCATTCAAAGTACTGAATGAGAATACTTTGGCCAAAATAGTGAAATGTACGACTTCCACATAGGTGTGAGTTAGTTGAGACTACATTGTCAGTTCATTGTGATCTTTATACTAGTTTGAGATTGTGAAATAGCAAGGTTCTAGTTGTGTAGGACACAACACTATGATTAGTTGGTGATCGTTAACGAATACCTTACCAATCTCTTCTTTCAAAGGGAGGGCCATCTATCAAACGATAGGTGTGCAGGGGACCACATTATAAGTTCGTGGTTGGTGGAAATGCACACGAGTGATGTTTCTCCTCCACAAAAAGCGACTGATGCTCCAAGATTTGAAAGGAAAGGAACCTAGACCGTCTTACTACTATTTGTTCAAAAGCTCTCGAGCTATGTATGTAATCATTTTACTTTTGTACTCTGATTTATATTTGCAATGAAAATGGAATTCATGTGGAAATATATTGTAACTTGTATGCATTTATCAATGAAGAAAGGAAAGATTTATTGTATTGCCTTTGTTACTTGTTACCTTTATATGTTTGGAGTAAAATTGAAAAAAAAAAAAAATTATGCAAGGGGTAGGTTGTTACATATGGTATCAGAGCTACCAGGTTTAACACTAGGAACCTATGAGCTCATTACGCAACAATGCGTAAACCTTATCAGAAGGTAATGGTAGAAAAGTTCTTGTGCCAGAATGACAAGATAAAAAGAACTTTGGGAAGAGTAAAGGAAGATGTGATTCTTAGTAACTTGTGTAATTGGGACGAATTAAGAATTATCCTTGGAGTAGGAACTCCTAAACCAACAACTTATGATATTACTTAGGATTGCAGATGATTATGCAAATAGGTCATGTAGGAAAGTTAAGAAGAATAACCAGTATATACCTAAACCTACAATATAGTTATATGACTATAAGGAAAAAGAAGGAATGAGAAAAACCCTTAACTGTAGCAACCTACAATTGTAAAGAATCAAGAACTCTTGGATTCTGAGAAAACACTACGAATCTATGTGTATGCTATATCAACATTAATTAGATCAAAGTAGGAAGTCAACAAAAGAAATATCCACAAGGGATGGGAAACTTTTGACATGAACCTAAGGATAGGGTCTTACCAGAAAAGAGTTAGTACGGTGAGATTAACAAAGAAGCGTACGCTTAAATATAGTAAATAATACTTGTTTGTATGTGAATGTTTACTTTATGTCTTTCATAAGAAAATTCATAGCGTAATTAGGCTAACTTGTATTAAACATTCAAGTTTAATTCAATCTTTTAAATCATGGTGAAAATGTATGAGAGAACGAGAAATATTCCCAATACAAGTCGTGAAGATGAACAAAGAACCACCAGTGTAGAAGCAATGCTTGACTTGATTTTGGCAAGGTTAACCAATATGGAGAATGAAAGAGAGAAAGAAAGATTGGAGAAGGAAATAACCATCAACAACACGGAAGGAAAAAGTTTGTCTCATGGACGTGGTGATAACCACAATCATGAGAAGGAAAATTCACCAACCAATTTTGTTGAAAGAAATAGGAAGATAGTGTCTACTGAGCTATCTCATGATATGAAGAAGATAATATTGCCAAAGTTTGATGGCAGTGCAGGAGGCGACAAAGCCAAAGTTTGGATAGTCTAGATGGAAAAATATTTTGAAATAAGGAACTAAGATGAGGTAACTAAGGCAGTGTGGGGAGCATACCAATTAGCAGGTGAAGCCTCTAATTGGTGGATAAACAAAAAGTTTGAACTGGACATAAGTTCCTGGAAGTTGAATTGGGGAGAGTTCGTTGAAATTTTCTGCAAACGTTAGTTTCCATAGCTCTATTATGACCAAAAACTCTCTAACTTTCAAGAATTGAGGCAAGGGACCATGTCGGTCAATGAATACTTGGAGAAGTTCACCCAACTTCTTCGATATGTTCCTATCTACCACAAAGATGAACGATTTTGAATTAGGAAGTTCATACTGGGACTCAACAAAAATATTAGAGGCGAAGTTGATATGCATGGTCCAACCACAATGGACCTTGTGTATGAAAAAGCCATTAAGTAAGAACAGAAGCTTAAGATAGACTCCAACCAATGTGAAGGAGAAGAACAAAAGAAGGATACTAAAGTCCCTGACAAGATTGCCCCCAAGAAGGAAGAATTTGTGCATGATGCAACAAAGAAAAAGGGGAGAAGATCTCATTTCAATGAAAAGGAATTCAAGAGAGATTGGAAAAGAGACAACTCAAGGTATGATACTAGCAGAGCTAGTGAAGGTGTTAATAAGACTGGGGAAACCATGGAGAAAAGAGGACCAAGAGCAGGATGCTTTATATGTAAAGGTAATCACTATGCGAATGAATGCCCTAACAAACCTTTTGGTACCCAACAACATGGAAACTCACTGCCTACTCAAAAGGCCATGTTTTAGCAGAGGAAACATGCTGCCATGGATGATAGACAAGTTGATGTCAAAATTACACCGACCAAACATTCTTGAAGCTTTCGAGAATGATAAATAAAATGTAGTGTTAAGTTTTCTTTATGCTTTTGAATAATACCTTAGTTCATCGGAGATGATGAATCATAAGGGGGGAGTATGTTACACCCCAATTGTATAGCTACTATTGCATAGGGAAATTGATTGTAATGATTGAATCAATGTGATGAATAAAACATGTTATTTCTTGTTATCAATATGAATGTGTCACCATTTAATGATTGTCTCATTTAAATGTGAGTTCTATTGATGTTATTCTTGATGAATGTTTCATGCAAGTTGTTGAATAATGTTTATTCTAACTTTTGAGATGTTTAATGTATACTGTTTTTTTGTGAACATATGACTCTCATTATCGTGTCATGGAATGCAGGTGTGTGAACCATTCCTCCAAGGACAAGATAAATATCACTCGGGAGAGGAGCTTGGTCGGGTAAATGGTAACGAGAACCATTTGAGCATACACACACCTCCCTTAGACTGAGTAAGCTAAGTTAGTTTGTTTGAGTTATGGGTAAGTCATTTGTAGGCTTGTGTGTTGGCATTAGGAGTCTTGTCTACTTTTGTATGCATGCATAAGTGATGTTTATCCATGTATCTATTTATGTTATTATGAGCATGCAGATGGTAACATTATTAGGAGGTGAGCATATATACATGTCTATAGTATAAGCACGTACCCATAGGTATATTTTTATCAATACAAACGTATGATGGCAAATGGATATGCTCATACGAATGCATTGATATGGTATACATATATATATGTGCACATAGAGGAAAATATACAAATGTATATACATGTATATATAAACCCACAACCAATGATATATGTGGATATTAATAATATTATTATAATATTTTCCTTGGAATTTACATAGACACATGTATACACACACACACACACACACACATATATATATATATTGAAAGTATGTTGACTGGCTTGCAATATACGTATTCAACGAATAAATATGTATATGTATATATATTTATATATGTACATATATATATACATTATAGTCTTACCAAAACATATATATATATATATATAGTAAAGTAAATAAAACTATAATATATATAGTTTAATAATATTATAAATCTCTTAAAGTGGATAAAAGATTATAGCACTTGAGTGAATATTAAAGTCTAAATTATGGAAAATCGATGAATATCTCTCAACCAATTATTTATTACTAACTATGAATCAGGCTTTTCTCATTTTCATAAATTTAAATCATGGAAACATGGGGAAATCGAAATATTTCCCTATCACTTGAAATGTTAATGTTTAAACTATTGGAAACCAAAATATTTGCTTTCAAACTATTGAAAAGTTAAATACGTGAAAAATGAATGGCGCTGGAAATACATGTGCCTGGGAGGAGCGATTTTCTTGGGAAGAAAAATTCAAACCCAGCTGGAAAATGGGTGACACAACATAATGAAGAATGAGGTGTTTTGAAATTGTCTTTGACCATTTCCAGTTTGATGAATCATTATCACTGTTGGCGCCATTCCTGTAGGTGTTGATTCTTCTTCATTTTGAACATGTGCTATTTGAAACTTTCTTCATCTTGCTGTCCATTTTGGAGGTCGATTCATCTCCAAACAACTAATTATGTGAGTAGAAATCCACCACTTATCATTTGAAATATTCAAAATACATTCCTGGCAACTTACATGCTTGTAGAAGTGGAATTCGATGGGTTTTTGGCTCTATATATAGTCACCAATACATTCTTCATACTACACTTGCAAAATCCGAATTTCTATCATTTTCTGAGTTTGCTCCACAATTTCTTTGTTCTGAAATCATATTTTATTTTTGAGTGATAAAAACAAAGGAAATACCAGTATATTATCATCACATTCTGAGTTTATTCCAATATAGTTGTATATTCATCATTTGAGAGTCTATTTTTGAGTGAGAACTCTATCAATATTGAGGGGTTTTGTTAAGAGAAGGATTGGAACTGTGTCATTTGAGGACAAGCTCATAATCAGGCATGAAACCTTCTTCATCTTTCAATTTTGAATTTGATTGTTATATATTTGTTTCTTTGTGTTTGTTGTGTGTGCAAAGGTTGAAGGTTATTTCCTGAATGCAATTTAGTTTGTAGGGGAAAAGAGCTATTAAGAGAAATGTTTACTTATTTGTGCATAAGAAGTGAATTTATGTGAAAGTATTTATGGGGAGGTTTA
>VDFB02121691.1:0-17823 GCA_007258455.2 Sequoia sempervirens | reverse complement strand
CCTTTATGAGGAGATATTGTCCCAATCCCAAGGTACTATATAGTACCTCCATGTCATGTACTCTCCTTCCAACTCATGTACACATCATCATTTTCAAGCCACTTCACATGCCACATGTCAAGATGTGAGGGCTTATGAGTTCTCAACTCACCATAGCCCTACATCTTGGCCGTGTTTTTTTAATCCCAACCATCCATTTCTCTAGAGAATTCAAAATTCTCTATAAATACCCCCTCTTTTCTCTCATTTTGGGGGGAGATCATTATGCTAGCCAAACTCTTGTAAATTTTTCTTTTGAGACATAGCCAAATACTTGCATTTGCATCCATTATCACCTATTTTCCATTCATCTTGCATTCATCTTGCATCTCTTTCCATCAAAGGAGCATACACTACATCAAATATCAAAGGGCCAACCAAATGACAAGTCAACAAGGTAAAAAGTTCCATTTTGTTTTGTTAAGTTAATCATTTTCCCAATCTTGAGGTGTAAGGTGTTTATATTTGTTGTTTGCTGCTCGTTTTCTAACATGTATTTTTTCCAGTTCACAGATCCATATATATTTCTTCATATAAATCTCCATTTAAAAAATCATTTTTTACATCCATTTGATGAACATGCCGCTCAAGACTTGCAGCCAAAAAAATAATAATTCTAACCGTATTCATTTTAATGATAGGAGCAAATGTTTCTTCATAATCAACACCCTCTTTTTGATTGAACCCCTTAGCAACCAATCTAGCCTTGAATTTTTCTATAACACCATCTGATTTAAATTTTGTTTTGTAAACCCATTTCCAACTAATAACATTCTTACCTTGGGGGTGGGGCATAAGTTCCCAATTTTTATTCTCTAACAATGCATTATATTCCTCTTTCATGGCTTGCTCCCATTTCTTTCTTCCCTCTAGCTTGCTCATATGAGGTTGTGTCATTTACTTGTAATACTTTGGCCATGAGAGCACTACCATTCCTTCCTTGGATCTTTGAGCCTTTCCTATATATTTCTTCAACACTCCTTGTCTTTTGTTTAGCTGAAAAGTCATTTTCTTCATCATCACTACCTTCAAAAAATGACTTATTACAAGCATTAGTTGTTTCATTTTCAATAGTATTAGTAGTGCACACCTCATCCTCATCAATGTAGTCCCCATTTCTTTCTAAAATAACATAAAAGTGAGAAGGTACCTGACACCTAAAAGTGAAGGATAGTCTAGTTCACATAAATCACTATGAATGAGTTGCAGTGGATGATTAGCTCTTCATGCTTTACTTGAATCAAAATGATCTCAATGATGTTTTCCTAACACACATCCTTCACAAACACCTTTAGAACCTGAAATTTTTGTTAATCCTCTAACCATATCCATTCTAATCATGTCATGTAATTTTCTATAATTTATATGTCCAAGTCTAGCATGCAAAAGTTTTGACATATAATCAGTTTGAGCAATAAAAGAATGAGAGAATGTGTATTCATCATCAAAAAACCCCACAAATTTAAATAGACTCTCTTCATGATCAACTCTACCAATAGAAATTATATTGCTTGGGTCTTTTCTATTCTTTAATATATAATCATACATCAATAGTGACAACAAACCCATCCACTTTGGAAACTATTTCTTATATACTGGAAATAAGATTTGCCTTAATCCTTCTGAACTTCAATAAAACATTTTAAAGAATCTGAAGGAAGGTATTTATAACTCCCTGCCTTAACTAGAAGTTTCATTTTATTGCCAATAGTAATTTCTTGATCTAAATTCTTCCCTTCATAAAAATCAATAAACAAAGATCTATCCCCAGTCATGCGAGATGATGCCCCTGAATCTAAAATCCATTCTTTATTAGAATCTAAAGCAAAGTATCCCCCCTTAACACTAGATTTACTCTTGGGTGTAGCAATTACCTCCTCATTTGATTTCTCTTTCCTTTTTAAGGAGATGGCTATGAAGCTATGCTTATCCTTCTTTCCATCCTTAAACCTTTCTTGCTTGGGCTCTTTGTATTGCTGCTCTTTCACACCCTTTCTCTCAAATAAAATTTCTCTCTCCATAGGATTTATCACACCTAATACTTTTACAAATAATGGCTTTCTTCCAACTTTTCCTTTTTACCTCATCTATATTTCTAGAAAATGCTAGAACATTTGAATTATTTCAAAATTTTATCATTTCCTTCCTAGTCTTCCTTCCATCATTTCTTAAAATTTACTTTTAGTTGCATATGCATGATTCTTCTTAATATATCCTTCTTTAATAAGTTGAACTTCTTCATCTAAATTTGACTTACAAAATTGATCAAAAGTCTGTTGGGGGGTATTGGGATTTAGTTGAAGAACCCTTTTCCTTGATTCCTTAAATACCTTGTATGGCTGGGGAAGCTTACTTTCAACCATTGCAATCAATTGAAAATATTTTTTTTGCATATTCAACACCTATTTTTTTCAACTGAGCATTTAAAAATGTAACTTCATTGAAGTAATCAGTCATTTTTTCAAAATTAGATGGATCTAAATTCATCAATTTTTCTTCTGTACTAAACATGCTAGCAATATCTACATCTTTATAATCCTTTTTCTAAATTCTCCCACAGGTCTATTGGATTATCAATATCAACAAATCTTCCATTGAGATTAGCCAAAGATTTTACACAATAGACTTCCTCTAACTTGCTCCTAACTTGTATTTCATAACTCCTTTTTTTTAGCTTGGAGTTTCTCCAAATTTCTATTCCACATCCTCCTGAGAGCCTTTTTCTCTCTAAAGATTCACTTTCACACCTCTTCAACATGGAAAACCACTTCCATCAAATATTGGAAACACATAATTTGTAGAGTCCATGGTAGCCACAAAAAAATCAATCTTCAAACAAATATTATACTAGCAATATAACAACCTTGCAAAAAAATTACTCTAGCTATATATCTCTAGCTTAACCTCACTCTAATACCATGTAAAAACAGGCCCAAAATAACACAAAAAATAATAACAATAAACAGGGGAAATAGAATATTAAAGAGAGGAATAGTTGAAGATATAATTCTAGCTTCATTGTATTCAATCCAACAATATACAATCACCATTACATTTACAACATGAACAGTTGCATATTTATAATTGATCTTAGAAACTTCTTTGTATTCTAGAGAATTCTAAAACTAGAATGTTCCTTTTCTTGGATAGCTTCTAGTTATTTCTAATTTCTAGAAAATTCTTATTTTTGAACTTGAACAATTTCAAATTGTTTCTAATTTTTTGGAAAACTCTCTTTCTAGAAAATTCCTAAGACAATCTTATCCCTTAAAAAGAAGCATCCCTTCTACCGTTTCGAAGGCCCCAAATTTGACATGGCTAGAAATGAAAAACTTTCTAAATGGCCCAATTCAAGAGCAACTAGCAAGTTGTTGTAAACTCCAACTACTTAATCTTGGACATAATTGCTTGGGAGGCTGGCTTACTCATGTGTTGCCTAAACTTTTCCAATTGCAACATTTGAAGCTGCCAAATAATGAATTTAAGGGAGGTATTTTAGATAAGCTATCAAATTTTTCATGACTAACATATGTGGATTTGAGTTGAAATTACCTTGATGGAACATTTACATAAGGAACTGACTATCATAATATGAAGTTGAATTTCTTGAATCTCAGCCACAATTCTCTAGATGGAAATTTTTTTATCTTTCTATTGAACCTGAATACTTTAGAAACAATAGATCTTTCCAATAATAGGTTGACAGGATAAATTCCAGTGTCTTTATCAACTATGGTGAGTCTTAGAGTATTGAACCTATCGAACAATAAATTAACAGGAAGAATTCCACTAGCTTTCAAGAACAACATATACATAGGCTTGACTTTGAATATTAGAGGAAACCCTGGTCTTATTTAGGAGAAATCTAATCAGTCTTCCACTAAGAAGAAAAATCTTTCAGCAGGGTTGCTAGTTGGAGTTGTTGTTGTTGCATCTCTTTTTTCCCTGGGGTTAGTTTTATTGACAATGTTGGCATGCAAATAATTTTGGTGCAAAGAGCATGAAATACCTAAAGCCCAACAAGTGTGTACATTTGAAGGCCTTTTTGTTCTACTTTTGGGATTTTTGGGGATTAACTTGCATAGAAAAATATTTGATCTATCATTTCATAAAATCCTTGAGAAGGTGAGCATCCATGGATCTCATATGAGGAGCTTCTTGTAGCAACCAATAGATTTCACAAATCCAATCTGCTAGCAATAAATAGCTTTGGATCGGTGTACAAAGGGATTTCATATGATGTCACCTAGGGATAAATTTAAGAACCCCACCCCCCCGCCTCCCCCTTCAGCGATGGTGTAAAATCCTAACAAATCTTGTATACTTCCCAATAAAAATATTAATTTTATTGGCGATTTTTTTTAATTTTTTGGGAAAAAAATAATAATTCCAATTGGCGATTCGTTTCTAATCACTAGAAGTCTATGGAAAATCTTGGTGAATTGCAAATTTTTTTAAACCAATAAAATATTTTCATTGGCGATTAAAATCTATTTTCAAACCTAGAAAATATTTCCATTGGCAAATTAAAATTGTTGTCAAAATAGAAAAAATAATTTTGTTGGCGATTAAAAATGTTTTTCAAATAGAAAAAAAACATTGGCGAATTAAACCTATTTTCAAATGAATAAGAAAAAACATTGGCGAATTGAACATAATTTCAAACTAATAAAAAAAATTCAATGGCGAAATGTCAGTGCAAATCAATATAGTTCCATGACCATTCATTGAATTTTCGATGGACGACTATAGTTGCATTCCGAAAGTAAATCTCTGAAGCACTAGACTTGCGAATTGAAAACTATGGAATAACACTGGGTAAAAGCACAAAGTTGTGTCACATTTTATAAAGGAAATGACCAACACTGATCCAACTTTTAAACTTGAATCATTAAAAGGTGCCATATATGTTTTGAATTTTGAAATGATGTAAACTAATAAAATATGTATTTTTTAGTATATTTTATGTTTGTATTTAAAAAAATAAAAATAAATATTTTAAACTAGTTTTTAATAAATTAACACTATAATTTAGTTGCTGGAAAAATGCTAAAAAATGAAGTTGCATGAGATGTCAAACTTTCTATAGTAATTTGCTTTTCTAATTTTGTGTATTTATAACTTGAACTCTTTAGTGCATGGATATATTTTTTTTCCACTTTGATAAATTTACATTTTTGAAATAAATATTAAATGTGTGAATCAGAAGTTAGTTTTTTCTATAGATAACAACTCTATATTAAATATTTATCTAAAATGGAAAAAAAAAAAATATACCATCTTGAAATAGATTCTTTTATCTAGTGCATCATATATTTTTCAATTTTTAAAATAAGTTTTAGTATTTTTCCTTGGCATGGTAATCAACCTAATATTTTGCGTTGATAGCCTACTTTTAGTAAAAATAAAAAAATAAACTATAAATAATAATTAAAGTATTAAAATAAATATATTTTTGAAAACTACACTTTGAAAACTACACTTATGGATCTACAAAAGGGTATTTTTATATTTTTTTAAAAATGTTATTTACATTAGTAGGAGTTATTGAAACTTCATGTTTTTCAAATAATATTAGTTTTTTGGTAAATTGGACTCAAAGTGGTGCTCCATATATTTTTAGCCAACAATTTTAGTTGAAAAAGTTGTCGAAGTATCTAACTTAGCTAGAATGAATCTTACTAGATCATATGTTTGACCAAAATTGATTTTTAGTTAGAAATACTTAAATTCAGTTGTGCTGATAAGTTGGATGAAAGTGTAACACAACTTTGTGCTTTTACCCCATTAGGATTGTTAGATGTAGACATGTGGTGAGATCAAGGCTCATCGCTCATCACGATAATGAACACAATGGGTTGAAGGATTTTGGTGATGAGCAATACAAGAACTTAAGTGGTAGAAATATGCACGTGCATTAAATTTGTTTTAAAAGGGACTGCCTAGGAAGAACATAGGACCAGGGCTTAAAATTTTAAGAATGTTTTACACAAAGGATGTAAAGGCCAAACAAGACCGAATTATCAACCTTATAAAATAATTTATAATACAATCCCTAGGACCAAAGTAATGAAGGAAATATGTGCAAAGGATATTCCATATCTGTAGTGAGATGTCAACACAAATCAATATAAACATGACCGTTTGATGAATTTTTGATGGATGACTATAGTTGCATTCTAGAAGTAAATCTCTAAAGCACTAGACTTGTGAACTAAAACCTCTGAAATAACACTAACCGCTAGATGTGGACACGTGGTGAGATCAAGGCTCATCCCTCATCTCTCATTCTCTCTTTTCAATGCCTCGACATACTACATTTCATTTAATTAAAATTCTCAATCTTTTTGAAGAAAGTGTGGTAGTCATACTACGGGCTGTGATTAATGCCATATGAACATTTGAAACGATTGATTCGAAAAACCATAGTTTTAATGAAACAAGATTTGTAATGATTTCATATCATTTGAGTGGCACTGGTGATTTTGACAACTTGTCAACTTGAGGTATAGTTTACATGTAGCCAGACATCAATCAAATTAAACATTTTAATTGTATGTATGTAAGGATTAAGTTACACGAATCAATTAAGTTGGTTTTTTGGTTTGCATGAATCACGATTATCATTATACCCAACCTCACATGCATGAGTCACAAGTAAACAAGGATCAAGCTAGTAGCAGCACTGGTGGCCCATAAATAGGGATAGTGACTAGTGAGCACAACTGATATCATTTGTTGAAGGCTAAAGGATTTACTATTGAGTACAATGTTTTGAATTGTCATAAGGGTTTTAATTTTGTAGGGTCAATAAGGATTTAGGAAGAAGATGATTTGGTATTATTGGGGATACTCTAAATTATCTTGCCTCTAGTTATATAGTTACAAAGTAAAATACCAATTTCTTTCAAGTTTAGAATGGGTGGAATTGGAAAGAAGTTGATCTAGTTCACCTGACTTCTGAGACAGGTTTTGAACTAGGATGAGGAGCTCTAATGGAGATAAGTGCTATCCCAATGCATGGAGGCAATAGGTAAAAGATGACATCAATTTTACTACCCCTCATCTTCTACATGGCTTTGGTTCTCAAAGGGGCTACATACATTTTGTATCTTCACAACTCCCTTTTCCCTAACATGGTTGGCCAGGAAAATCCCTTGTATTTATTTTGAGAGCCACATTTTTATTACATTGTCACCAACAAAAGCTTGGAATCATGCATTTATTTTTAGAGTCACATTTGTATTACGTTGTCACAACAAAAGCTTGGAAATTGGAATCAATTTGTAATCCATTGTCACGAGCAAAAACTTGGAATAAATTGTGTCTATGTAAAGTGACATATGTTATTTATACAAAATAGGAGCTTGCCTACTCTACAACTACTCATCTTTAAAAAGATATGTAATAACGTGACATTGTAATTTAGTTGTAATAAAATAAATGGTTGTGTTGTGTTATTCTTCATTATTCATTTATAGTAATGAGTTATTTTCTAATTTCAGTGTCTATGAATCTATTCAAATTAGTTTTATTTCCTTTAGAAAATTAAGTATTATCTATTTATGAAATAATTGCATGCAGATTTAAAAGTAAAACATAAAGCAATACAAATGAAAAAAGAAAGTTTCCATCAAATTGACAAAAAACATTATAAACACTAAAAGTTATCACTCTTGTTAGGATTTACCGAAATGTTATTGATTTCTAATTTGTCATTGACCTTCTCCCCTAGTTCCTGGTATCATTATTCATTTTTTAAGTCCTTTGCAATGTTAAGTTACTGGCCCCTTGGCATTGACATCAATCCTAGCACACTAAAGTTTAAAATAACTTTTAAAACACATGTTTATTGTTTATATCATAAATTACTGAAGTTTCAACCATTCAATGAACATTTGATGTATGGTTGTAGTTGCATTCCATAATGAAATGCACAGAGTGATAGGATTTTAAACTTAAACCTCTAGAATCACCCTATAACTATTAGATTTACAAAGATCAACGGTTTAGAATTTGCAACACGTAGATGTTTCATTCACTTTAATGTTCATTTTTTTTTTTAAATCACTTTCTACTAGGCTAAGTGTCAAGTGATTTTATTTTTAAGTGAGAGGGTCAACACATGGGGAGATTTCAATCTTCATATTGCTCATTGTAGTGCACCACCCTGTTCTAGGTTCCACTTCCACAATTCCACTTCTAACAAAGCCATTCTAGTTTCCATCAATGTCAGCATTAATCTTTTCAAGAATCAGAATTCAGGTAAGTGAAAGAATTCATGCGGCTACATTTCATCATTTGACATTTCTTAAAATATTATTTTTTCAAACTTTGAAGTTTGGGTTTAGGGTTGAGAGACTTAAGAATTAAGAAAAATTAAGGAGGACTAATATGGAATTCACAATTTCACATTGTATAACCATGTCTACCACTAGTACCACTAGAGCAATGTCGGATAAAAAAATACATTATTAAAAAGTGCTTAAAACCCCAAGTTTCATTGATGAATACCATGCTATTTATGATCCTAAAATCTATGGTAGGCATACCTCAGAACTTAGATTTTCATCTCAAAATAAGGTTACAAAGAAAATGCAAGTTAATAGTATCAGTGCGCTATGGGTAACTGGATTAGGGTGCATGATGTAACATGAGGTTTTCCCTTGCCCAAAATTTATCATGGTCTATGCCCAAAATTATGATGATAACAAAAGAGAAATTGTTAATAAAGATATCAAAGAAGAATTGTTATCTATTAATGCAGAAGAACTTGGAAAAGTGTTGGGGTTTACAACCGAAGAATTTGGAAATGTCCACATTGACATAGAAAAGCTTGCTAGTGATTATGAAGTAGTGGATGAAAGGGGGGAAAATTATTTCATAAATAAAATAGTTCAAGATACCAAAGAAGTTAGAAACAAATTGAAAGGTGATCATAAGTATCCTTCCGATTTTGATATTTTTAAACCATGGGTTTAGGATACTATTTCCATACTAGCATTTTTCCTCAGACTGGATAAGAATTTGGAAGTGGGTACAAGCCTCCTTGAAATGGTATATAATATCCATTATGGTGTTCATGTCAAATAAAACTATATTGAGCACATTTTAGAATCCATGAATAAACAATTTTTAATGATTAAAGGAGGTCCCACCAAGACATTTAGGTTCACAACCTACTTGTGCTATTTTTTTCTACTCAAATTTAGAGGAATGTTTCAAACCGAAAAAATTCATATTCAACCCTATAGTAACACTCAAGAAAATTAAATGGCTCCAGTATATGATTGGACCATTGAGATAAGGATGCATGATTCTCGAAGGAACTACAATCATTTTGTAGACTACTTTTTGGCTCCATTGCATCAAACAATTACAAATACTCCAATGCTTAGATTACCTATGTCATGTAGAAATTGCATTCAACTAGGAAAAGAAATACAATTGGTTGATTCGTGCTTAATGGAAGAATATACTGTGCTAATATTTTATGGATCGAGAGTAGAGCCATACAAACTTCCAATACATGTGACAGAAAGGGTTTTTGAATTGGAATATGTAAGGCAGATGAAGAGTGTTTATGAAATACACTTTGTCAATCAAGGGAATAAAACCTTATTTCCTTCTTTACCTTTTTCATGTGGAGGGTTCACGTTCAAGAGAAAAGCATTTAGTGTGGCACATGATTTTTTGAATTTTTTGAATTTTGATGTTGTTTGTCATTGGCAGTATGATCCATGTGACACCTCTAAAGAAATGATTTTGACCAATAAGAATGCCACAAGTAGAATTCAACATCAAATTAAACCCTTGCTTGAAAGCTTGAGAAACAAGAATTCTTGGGATGAGGTCAAAATAGCAATAGAGAAAAGTGTTGCTGATAAAGGTATTTATTTTGAACAATTGTTAGAAAAAATTATGGCATTGCATTGAAAGACAATCAGGACGTACAACAATTTTTATGAAAAAAGTGATAAACCATCTAGTAGAGTAAAAATGCCAAATTCTCTAGATGAGGAAGTTATAGCTAAAAATTGGTAACAATAAAAAATTATTGCCTTTTGGTCTATGAGGAAGGAGCTAGGTAATCCAAGATCTCTTGCAGAGTATGGAGATAACAAAGAAGATAGAGAGTTTAGAAATTTGTGGAATATAGAGTATCCTAATGAATGTGAAGATCAATAAACTAATGATGAGTGTAATGATGATAGGGAAGAAAAAATCCATGTCAAAGCTGGTTTAAGTGAGGCCACAAAAGAAGCATATACTTCAAGAGCAGTCATAGTAGAAAAAATGGGCTATGAAGGTGGTGGTTTAGGGTCCCAAAGACAAGGAATTCCTACAGTAACAGATGTAGAGCATATAAAACTAGTTGATAAATGTGGCATTGGAGTTGATAAGGTAGACCAAGGGCATACAAGTAGAGCTGAAATAATTCAATTTGTTAAAGCTTCAAATCCTCATCTGTGTGGTCAGATACAATCACAACTAGGACATGCCTATGGTGGAGAGGTTAGTGCAATTGGCACTACCACTGGTGGCGATGGTATGGGTAGTAGTAGTAGTAGTGGTCAACATGTGCTACAACAAAAAAATACACACAAGAGGACAATAATACAAGATACCACACAAACACCAGGTGATCAAGGCATACATAAGGGGCAAAGGATTTTAATAGGTCCAAGTCACACTATCAGTGGATCCACCATAAAGGAGTTATTTCTAGGCACTCACCCACTACCAGTTAGTGTGGTTGTGACATAATTATCAACTACAAGTACTCCTGTTCCTTCACCATTCAAGAATTCTATTGTTCTTGCATCCCCAGGTTTTGATTTCATTGAAGAGTTTAAAAAGAAATCAGACTTGTATAAAAAAAGAAAAGAAGCAATTGATGGAGAGTGCATCTACTGTAACTTTAGAGCCTACAACAACCATGGTATTACCCACATTTGACACAAATACAAAAATCATGGAGTACACTATTGTTGTTCCCACAGTTCAAAACAAACCAACAAATTAGATGGATTGATCTAAATACCAAGTGAGCAATTTTCAATTGAATTTTTTTGGACTAAAAAATACTAAAAAAATTAATGTATCAAAGAAGAACAATGAATTGGTGTACACATCATTGCTAAAACAAGATAGAGAGAAAAAAAGGCTATAGAATCAAATAGAAAAGTTACAGGAAGACCAAGCAAATAAGAAAGCAAAGAGGAAAGCAATAGATAACAAGAGCAATGAATTAGAAAAAAGAATAAAAAAATCTGCCTCTACATCAATAGGCAAAGAGGATAAACAAAATGAGAGAGAAGTGAATGACCTGAAGAAAAGGATATAAGATGAGAGCAACAAGAAATATGATGAAAAATCCACTTCAGAAAAATTAAGACTAAGCATTGCAAATGGAAATGCACGTGGGAACAAAAAATGGAGAAAGAGAAAAATAAATGAAATATTGGAGGCAATGCTGATGGAAGCAAAAAAGAAATTAACTCTTGTCAAAATAAGTTATCTACATTTTGTAGAGAAATAATGAGTCATATGAAACAAAGATCTGGGATAAAATAATGTAGAGGATTGATCATTTGTGTGACATGTTTCAATTGATTGATGCTATCAAACTACATTATAAGAAGCTCAACAAATATTTAGTGGACAACAAAAATGTGCTAGAATTAGAGAAGTTTTCAAATCAAGTTCAATAAATAGTCTACAAATCCATTGACAATGGTTTGAAATCAAAAGGGATGGGCATGTGCAAGATCATGATGGGTATATGTAGGGTATGTGGCTGGCAACTTTTTTCTTACCCAAAATTGATGAAACAAAATAGGTTTTTAAAGGAGATTCTCAACTTTCCACCAATATAAATTATTCTTTACTTTGAATTTAATAAATAATTATTATTCATTTTCTTTTTGAACTATGACTAAAGTCCTGATTGATAGGTTGATTGAAAAACATCTATAGCTTTTCAAGCGGTATCACATTTTTTAATCCAAAACATGTGTCACATTCTATGGTTAGAGTATACTATAGGATTAAAAATTGAATTTCATGAAGTTTTTGACAAAGTTAAGGTGGTCGGACTTATCTGGCGTTTTATATTTTTTAAAAGTTGTAATAAAATTTATAATTAATTATTTACTTAGAAAAATTGCAAAAATATACATCACATCAGACATGAGTCCTCTACTTATATCTACAATATTATAAAAAAAAATATTATCATTTATTATTGGTTATGGTGGTTAGACAAACATACTTCTTATTTTTTCCTGAAATTTAAGTACTACTACATTGAAATTTCAAATTTTCACCAAATAGTTTTTTTTTTTTTTTTTAAATAAACCTAGTGGTTTAGAAACTACATTCAATTTGCTACAGATTCTATTCTTGCATATTTTTGAAATAATATAGATAACTTATTCAAATTTTTACTTCAAGTTGCTTAACTCTGATTTTTCTGAATTTTTTGCCACTTAAGGGCATATTTTTTCCATGATGATCCTGCACATACTCAGATTACTAATAAAATTTCTACCTCAATGAAGTTGTCATCTATCATTGAAAGGTGTTTGAGAATGCGTGAAACAAAGGAATATTTGCATTTGGCTGTAGACAAGATGAAGAAGGTGGATGAAAAGGTAAGGAACTTCACAAAGCTTGGTTTTCTAGAGGCTTTTGACACAAATGAGTGATTCATTGGAAATGATGGTTTTAGAAAGAAGATGGTGGGTGCATGGAAGATTGATTTGGGCCAGTTTCCTCAGAACCCAAATGTGGTGAACTATTTGGATTCCATCAAACCACTGATAACCTTGAATGAAAAATTGACTAAAGAATTCAAGACAGGTTTCAATTACAATCATGAAATGTTAACAAAACCTCAAGTCGAACACAATCAGTTAGAAAAAATGACAATTCCACCACCCGAAGAGTGGAAGTTGCTAGAAAAGGTGATACAATGATTTGATTTTTGATAATATGAGTTTCCAAGTTCTAACTCAAATCTATGTAGAGTTGTCTTTGGGCAAGATTTTGCATTGCCAATGCCTCTATGTTCTCCTTCATGTGAAAATCAATAAAAAAGCTCAAATTCAGACTTTAGTAATGTGCTGATGTTCAATTATCTATATTATTATTTATTTATTTTATCATTTGAAGAATTTTTTTTTGGTTTCAACTACTAGACACACATTAAACGATTGTTGATGTTCATTGTTGTATATGCTACTATTGTTAATATGTTATTGTGCATTGAATTTGAGTTGAGTGATGAATCACTGGTCAAACCCTCAAAATGTCTTGTTCCACTGATCTAATATGCCTTACTTTGGTGGCTTTTGGTCTGCATTACAAATATAGGGTTTAGGGTTTTATGTTAGGGGTGGGTTTTTACTTAGTCTATTTTCCCTTCAGCCCCTTGTCTAAACCCTTGTCTTTTGGTTTAATCCTCTGTTGACTTGTTATGGTTGGTTCCAAGTCATCTTAGTTATATCTTATGCCTTTGGGTTCATTCTGTTATTGACCCCTTGTGGTTAGAGTTCCTTGTTTACCCATCACACATATTTCCTTCATTACTTTGGTGAGTTTGGTCTGAGGATTCAATTATTTATAAGGTTGATAATTTAGCCTTGTTTGGACTTTACATCAATTCATTCCTTTTTGTAAAACATTCTTAAGTTTTAAAGCCTTGTCCCTACATTCTTCCTAGGTGATCCCTCTTTTAAAACAAACTTTATCCACATGTATATTCCTGCCACTTAAGTTCTTGTACCACTCATCACCAAATCCTTCAACCCATCGGTTTCATTATTGTGATGAGCGATGAGCCTTGATTTTCTCTTGTTACTTGTATCACACATCGATAAAGGTGTTTGGTCTCCATGTATAATTTTTGTGATGAGGGATATGCTTGTTTCCTTTCATATCGCTTATTGCTAAAGATCTTTCATTCTTTGGTTCCACTTCAGCGAAGCGCAATGAAAACGAGTTTCTCCTTTATATAGCACCATCATAGAAAAGTTTGATTGTTTATTTCAATTACTGCGATGAGTGATATGAAGGTAAGGAATGACAGGTTATGATCTTTCCACATTTTTGCATCTAGTGCCATCACTTGTTTCATCCGTCGCTGAAAGCATTCTCATTTCCAAATCAACTACGATGATAAGTGATGGACTAAGTGTTAAGGCAATATCTTTGTATCACTGGGTTTCTCTCTTTGCTAAAGTGAAAGTGTATCTTTGTAGCACTTTGGCGACAAGTGATGGAGAATATAATGAGGAATATTCCTTCCATCCAATGTGTTGTCACTCATTGCCAAAGTATGGAATTAACTTCAAAGCATTACTGTGATGATCAATGGGGTTCTAAAGGGCTACCTAGCAACTCCCTAGGGTATCATCATTGTTTTAAAACACACTTGGGAAAGCATAAAGTGATGGTCGATGAGGACTGTACATCATGTTTTTAATGAAAGAAGATCAACGGCTGGAGTTTAAATGTGAATGACAACTTGTCAGTTTGGATGTTCGGTCACACAAGCTATCTATCAGAAATTAATGGAAAAGATGCTCCAATTTTGATTTGTAAAGAGGGTTGTTGATCACTTTTCTTCCATAATTTCAATCCTCGATAGTTGAAGAATTGGTTAAGTGAAGAGAAGAAGAAGATGGAGCTCCAAGGAAATCAAAATTTAAAGAACAAGCTGCTAATTTTCCTGGGTAAGTTGAATTTTGCACCTCTATGAGTAATTTGTAGCATTAGGTAATTGAGAAAGTGAGTAGATAGCTAGCTACTAGGGTTTGTTATTTAGGATTATTGCTCTCTATTTATTAAGGGAATTTCAATCGTTATACGTAGGGTTTGGGGGTAAAGGAGTGAATTTTATTTGAAATTGAGTCTGAACCCTATGAATTCAAAGAATAGAATTGCAATTCATAGATATCTTGGAACCCTAGTTTTATTGAGTTGTAACAATGAGTGAGCCTGGTTAATCCTCTGCCAAACCACAAAGAAAACCTACCTAAAAAAGGGTTAAAATGCCTAAGCCTCGAGATGATAAGCCTAAGCCTAACACGCAACCTAAAAAACATGCAATGAAGAGAGTTATTAAAAGGCCTAAGCCTGACACACGTCCTAAAAAACCTACAAAGAAGAGAGTTGTTAAGAAAAAATACCCTCATTTCATGGAAGAGGCCCCTATGGACCCAACTGCAGAGGTTAAACTAGTTGGAAGGAGAAAGACTAGTGAGGGCACATTAACAACTCATTTTCAAGTTTTGGCTATTGGGATTGGTGATGTGGTGCTACTAAAGAGTCATTGGGATCTGTTTATATATGCTTTCAATAGGAGGTTTTCCAGTCATCCCACCTATCACTTATGGACTTGTGACATTGGAAAATTGGTGTGCCCCAATGTGTTTGTGGAGGTGGACCTTATGCTTGAATTGGCTAGGTGTTATGATCCAATTTGCAAGACAATTGAAGGTTTCTAGATTTTCTTCCTATGTTGGAAATTTCAGGGAGTCAAATAATGGAAGTTTTAACTTGAATCCGTCTACTTCAGAATCCATTAATTTTTGTAAACTATATAATGAATATGAGAAAAAAAAGGTTTGCATGTATAGAAATAATGTTTTTCCAAGGCACAAGAGACGTGATCTAAAGAATAATGGTGTACCTTTTAGTCCTTTGGAGTTAGAACCATTTGATTGTGATGATTTTGAGGACTATTTCAAAATTATAGACTATGCATCGTGTCAGGTCCTGCAGAAGAATTTTGACATAAAAATGGATGTTTCTTTGATGGTTTTAGCAATTGATATTCAAAATAAGTATCAAAATAGGGTTTGGGATTATGCTTCCTATATTGCGAAACACTTCCATGAGGATTTGATTTAGTTGAAAGATGCAACCCCTCCATTTTTATGCAGACACTATACTTTGTTGATGCATATGATTCTGTGGAAAGGAAGAATGATGTTTAGAAAATTCATGAAATTGAGAGAAAGGGATAACATGGATAATGAGTTGTCTGTGCAAATGTGGACCCATTTCTAGGATGTGCACTATTTTTAACTTGATTATGCTATGTTTTGCAATGTTTTCAAGTTTTTGTTGTTGGAGCAGTTAGGCCTAAATCCCATTTACAAAATCTCAAAAGGTGTGAAAGAAATGTTGAGGCCTTTGGAGTATGAGGAGGGTACTACACAAAAATTCAATTGGGGGATTGGTATCTCCAATCTAACTATACTACAATAAGAATTTATGGATCCTCGGTGCCACTCCACAAGCTACCAGTATATATGTCAGATCAATAAGCCTTCATGGAGATAATGTGATAGCTTGACACCATGGATAAGGAACATTTTAGAAATCAAGGAAGTCATCCCTGGTAAACCCTTACTGTGGTTTTCCTATTTCACTTGCACTTCAAAGGAAGGAATTGAGAGGTTTGGCTCTCTATTAAAAAATATTAGAATGAAAGAAGATATTATAAGATTTTGTGACCTTGAAGGGGTTATTACTGCTGAGAGAAGAGCTAGAGGATTATCAGGGAGAAATCATCAATTCCTCTATCAAGAGGTTGTGATCAAAAACCTGTCTTCTGATGAGGAAGTTGCAAAAAGAAAAAGTACGTGGAAGAAAATTTATGCAATTGAGAAGAAGATGTTAAAAGAAAATCCTTTCTACATTAGTTCTTACTTTGAGGTACATGAAAAATTGTGCTTAGATATTTTGAAGATAAATTTTTCTTTAAAAAGGTTAAGAAAGTTGAAATAAGGACCATGGTGGCCAGAAAAAATCATGAAGCACAAATAAGGAGCCAACCCACTCAACCTTCTGCTCAATGCATTGAAGTGCAAGCTAAGGAGATAGGAAAACAACCTGTAGTCACCCCATTGGTGACTTATTATGAAATAGAGCAAGGAGGTGAAGGATATGCACCTGAGGTATGTTGGCAACAAAAGGGTAGACAACTGAGAGGGGGTGAATCAGTTGTCCTGGATATTATAACTTATTCAATTTATTAACCTTATTCTCATATCTAGATAATAATCGTGAAAGCACAAATCAATAACACATCAGAAACACACATAACACCAATATTTTTTACATGGAAACCATGTTAGGGGAATAACCACGGTGGAGGTCAGTCCACAAGATTATACCCTATTAAAAGTATATAGAAATGAAATATGGGGAATGCACATGCATTTAAGCACACTGCCTAGAGCTCACTGCTCAATTACAACAAGGCTAATCACCCAAAAGAAGACACACTGTCTTATAGAAAGAATCATATTACATCCACAGTGATTTGAACTAATAAAATAGCATTTTCTAATACTTGATCATAGTTTTGGTTAAGCACATGAACATTTCTTCACTCTTCTTCACACTCTGCTCTTCCTTCGAATGATTAGGACTTTATTCACACATACACACACACACACTCAACATCCACTCACATACATCAAATCAAATAGAAAATCACTTATATGTATCCGCAATAGGAAATTTCATCTCTACATGTCAGCTTCAACAAAATAATAAAATGAATATAAATTTTCAGCCCAAAATACTAAATATTATTATTGTGAATCAACCAAGGTCGACCAAAACTTAGTGAAGACCCAAATCAACATTTCCAACATGAAATTACTCCTCGAAGATCCACAACACACTATAAACACCATGTCAGCCAAGAATAAGAAAAACATGAACACGGAAGAGAAAATTGCCAACCACGAGTGAAACGATCAA
>VDFB02121690.1:0-32479 GCA_007258455.2 Sequoia sempervirens | reverse complement strand
GGAGATAGGGAGATAGAGGGAGGGAGAGAGGGAAAGAGAGAGTCCTAAGAAGTATATGGAGAGAGAGACTTGAGAGAGAGAGGGAGTGGGAGAGACCTAAGAGAGAGAGGGAGGGGGGGAGGGAGGGAGACCTAAGAGGGAGATGGAATTGAGATGGAGAGAGAGTGGGAGAGAGAAACTTGAGAGGTAGATGGAGTGTGTGTGTGCACGTGCGCACTCGTGCATGAGAGAGAGATAGAGAGAGAGAGGGATCAGGGGAGACCTAAGAGAGATACGTAAGAGGGAGAGAGACTTAAGAGGTAGGGAGACTTCAGAGGGAGGGAGGGAGAGAGGGGGGAAATGGAAAGTGAGAGGGAGAGGGAGAGGGAGAGAGAGGGGGGGAGAAGGAGTGGGAGGGACCTAAGAGATAGAGATAGAGAGAGATAAAGAAATTTATATAAAGAGGGAAAAGAGAGAGGGAATGAAGAATTGAGAGAGAGGTAGAGAGATAGGTCTAGAGCTCAAGGAGAGCGAGAGTGAGAAAGAAAGGTCTAAAGATGGACAAAGAGATAAGGAAGGAGGGAGGGATGGAGAATTAGATAGTTAAGTCTAGATTTCAATAGATTGATAGGGAGAGGTCTAAAGATGTAAAAAGAGAGGGAGGGAGGGAGGGGGAAACAAGTGGAGGTATAGGTCCAGAGCTTAAGGGGAGACATAGTGAAATATAAAGAGGTAGAGAAAGGGATAGAGAGACCTGAAAGGGAGATAGAATGTGTGATTGAGTGAGTGTGTGTGTGTGAGAGAGAGAGAGAGAGAAAGAGAGAGAGAGAGAGAGGGAGTGGGAGATACCAGAGAGAGAGGGAGGGAGTAGGAGAGACCTAAGAGGGAGAGAGAGAGTGGGAGAGACCTAATAGAGAGAAACCTAAGAGGGAGAGAGACTTAAGAGGGAGGGAGACTTCAACAGGAGCGAAAGAGAGATAGAGGAGAGGGGGAGATGGAGAGGGAGAGAGATAGAGGGAGATGGAGTGGGAGAGACTTGAGAGAGAGAGAAGAATGTATAGAGAGGTAGAGAGATAGGTTTGGAGATCAAGGAGAGAGAGAGTGAGAAAGATAGGTCTAAAGAGGGAAAAATAGAAGGAAGGACAAAGGGATGGAGAATTATATAGTTAAGTATAGATTTCAATAGTTTGATAGGGAGATGTATAAATAGGTAAAAAGAGAGGGAGGGAGGGAAGGAGAAACAAGTGGAGGGATAGGTCCAAAGCTTGAGGGGATACAGTGAAATATAGAGAGGTAGAGAAAGGGATAGAGACATATGATGATTTATGAATATTTTTTCATCTCCTTACTACAAAATATATAAATATTTCATTATTGATTACTTTTTCTAATGTTTTAAGTATTTTGAGATGAGTACTACAAAAATTTCGTGAAAAAGAGACTTTGCATGTGAAAGTAGTGAGCATTTGATGTTTCAAAAATGAAATATGAAGTTTAAATGATTATAATTATTTTTTTGTGTACAATATAGAAGCACTACATATTCCATTGCATAGAGCTCTCAATCACCTTTCAAACGCCTATAAAATGTCAAAATTTTGATAAGAAATGCAAAAGATGCCCATTTTACTAAAGAGGGTTTTTTAGGTCTTCAAAATAAATATCCATTTTGAAGACCTAAGAACGGGTACCCATTTTCCAAAATGGATATCCATTTAGTCTAACAAAATTTTCAGCCTTGGTATTTCCCTCGGGTTGTCCTTAGTTTTTGGCTTGGGATTTCCAAACCTAGAAAGTCAACTTGAAAAACATGTTACAAAATTTCTTTAGTTTTCTGAAGTTCGCCCTTGTGGTTGACGACTTTTTTTTATCCGAATTTCATGAAACAAAAAGGGTTTATAAAAAAAATTGTTAGCTTTCCACAATATAAGATATGCCTTATTTTGAATTTAATAAATAATTATTATTGATTTTCTACATACATTATGACCAAAGTCTTGATTGATAGGATGATTGAAAATCTTCTATAACTTTCAAACTATTTCATATTTTTCGAATCTAAAGGATGCGTCACATTCTATGATTTGCATACTCTATGATAAAAAAATTAATTTCATAAATTTTTGACCAAGTTATGGTGGTTGGATAAACATGTTTTAATAATTCTAAAATTTTCTAGTAAAAAAATCATAACTAATTATTTACATGCAAAAAAATTACAAAAAAAAAAATTGGCACATCTAGACAAGTGTCCTCTTCTTATCTTTTTCTTGAAAATTTAGTACCACTGCATTGAAATTTCATTTTTTTGCAAAATAGATTTACTTTTTCTAAAAAAGGAATAGTAGCCTAGAAACTACATTCAATTTTCTACAAGTTTTGTTCTTAAACATTTTTCAAATTATGTTAATAACCTATTCAAATTTTTATTTCAAGTTGCCTAACTCTTTTTTTTCTAATTTTTTATTGCCACCTAGGGGCCTAGTTTGGACCCCATGATCCTACACATAACCCCCATCTCTACATCTCCCCCCCATCTCTCTCTATATACAAGAAAGTCATATAAGCTTACAAAAAAGTCATATGGACATATAATTTCACATGAGGCAATTTTCCTCTATCTAGTTAGTCCTAATTTTAAATCTCCCACCTCCCTTGGAGTAGTTAAAAATTTAAATATTTCCTCTTTGGAAATCCTACAAAGATCTCCCCTTTCTTTATCTAATCCATATCATTAGCCACCCTTTCCAATAAACCTCCTCTTGACACTTGGTTATTTCCTCTTTCTTGATATCTCTCATATATTGTGATACCTTGATCTTTGAATTATAGTATGGGGCACTAGGGAAAAGTATTGTAGGTAGTCATCTCCAAAGTTATATAATAATCAATATATTATATAAGTCTTGACTAAGCCATTTATATCTATCATAGATCTCACCAAAAAATAGTAGACTTGTATAGCTTGATCTCCTATCCATCTCTGGTACATTTTTATTTAAGGCTTTATAATTTAGTCCTCATCTAATTAAAGTAAAAATTGCTCATGTGACCATATCAAAGTGATGAATTTTATGCCACCTGATGTCCCTAAGAAGTGTAGGATCTACTAGAGGCATCACTTACTAGTATAGTTTTAAATGCTCTAAAATCCATACCATGACAAGAGATAAATGGTTGAAGGAAAAACACTTTCTTGTGTAATATAATAAAGGTCTCAAAAAACTAGTGCTATAGTATCAAATCTCTAAGTAAATACTAAATTTATCACTCTATGTAATGTCACTAAATACTTGAAGCTTTAGATTAGTTACTCCCTTATCAGACCTTAGAACAACATCCCTTTCTTGGATAGAGTTCTCAATGTCTTGAATACTTTTATGAGCTTTGTAGCCACTTTTTTCTCAGCTTTCAAAGTGTATTTATGAATAGACAATGCAAATTTTTCTTTTAACAAGCTCTTTACAAGATACTTGTCTAACCTTTTTAGATAAGACATTTATGTAAATCCACCCAACTGATTCTCTTTTTTTTCACTTAGATCTGATTTTTCCCTTTCCTTATCTATTTCCAATTTTATTTGTTCCATGGAATTCTTAAGTTCAAGAATCTTTGACTTCATTTGTTCAAATCCACTTATAGCATCATCTCTCACTTTGTTTTCTTGCACAAATTCATATGCAATACAAAACCTCTTGATTTTTTCCACTTCTACATTGCCATTTACCCATTGCACATACTCCAAATTCTCTTTCCTCAACTTATAAATAGTGGGAAGAATCTCTTCAATCAATACATTATCTATCTCTCTACCTCTCCCTCCCATCCTCTCTTTCACACAAACACACACACCACCTCTCTCTACCTACCTCTCTCTGTTATGTTCACCTTACCCCTCTCTACTACCTCTCCCTATCTCCCTCCTTCCCCCTCTCTCTCCCTCCTTCCCACACAACCTCTCTCCATATACCCCTACCTCTCCCCCCCCCCTCTCTCTCTCTCACACACACACACTATGTTTTCCAACTTACAATTATACTATGCATTCATTTTTGAACATATGAAGAAATTGAAACACAATTTTTACTCTAACTAAGATGTTATAAATTTTGAAGGTGAATTTCATTGCATTCCTATTGTGTAAATAAAAAAAGGTTTTTCATTAAACATTCCTATTATTTTGTAAAATTAGAGGTTGGAAAACATTGCATGGAATCAAACCTACAACCCAAGTACTATTGTAAAACCCTCTACACATAACAACTCAATTGGTTAGTCATTCCTTAGGTCAATTTTTTTTTTTTTATGCATCCTCTACCTACAAATCTTCCTTAAGCTCTTCAACCTTGATCTTAGAACAAGCATGATCAAATCACTCACAACCCACTGTATTTTTCCAACTTCTAATTATTTTGTGCATTTATTTTTTCATCATATGAGGAATTTAAAACATAATTTTTACTCTAAGTAAAAGTTATAGTAGATTTTGAAAGTGTCTTTCATTACATTCATACTCTCTAAATAAGAAAACATTTCATTATTGTGAAGCATTTTTGCCTTGATCATTATTTATTTTTGGCTTGAATATATTTTTGGCTTCAGATGTGTCCGCGCTCGAGTGAAATCATCGAAAAGGTGCATAATGCACCACATGGTGGTTGTAAAAATTTCATCTTTCACCTTCCTTTTGGGAGAGATTTGGGACACATGTCAGCTCATCAGATATTTTCTCAAGGAGTCGTATTCACAAGTTGAGAATTTTCGCTTGTTTGACACATCATCTCTTCACTACGAGTAGTTTGCACTTTTAAGAAGCGATCTCTTTTGGGAGTTTGTTGGAGCTTGTTGACCAGTTTTGGTTTTCAGGATGGGAGCTTTGAGTCGATGCCATTGGGTTACTTGACTAGTCAACTAGAATTTTGTTGGGTTGTTTTCTAGGATTTGATCATTTTCAGATAACCATCTTTGTTAAATATCTAAACAGAATTAATGCAGCAATTGAGAACTAATGAGAAAATATTGTTGTGACCTAACCAAAGATCTACGATTAGAGTGTGTGCTATCAAATATCAACATCTGAAATCAATTAGTTCTATGTTGTGGCAACAGTTTCTTCTTTTTTTAGCTATAAATGAGAGGCAGTGACAAAAATAAAGGGTTGGTTCCAAGTTTTAGTTTCCTTTGTTGAGGAAAAGTTTCTTTAGTTTTCTTAGGTTATAGAACTATTTTTCAGAAGTAGAGTTGCAGAACTGATTTTCTCTAGCATGTTACATTTTTTATGCTCAAACTATTATCAGATTGGCATCCGACCTTTGTTTTAAAGTTCATTTGATATTTAAGTAAAAACCTTTTAGAATATATCTTCGACACTATGCATGTATGGCCTTTATCAAGTTTTCTTTCTTTATGCTTTCGTTCTAAATAAAACATTGTGTCAAGCTAAATTCAAATATTTTAAGTTTTTGATTTTCATGTTGCAAGCTTGTATGGTGGGATAATATCTTTTGAAAATTAGATTATGTCTATGGACTTCTCTATTTTTTTGAAGAGTTATTATTTTGCTATATTGTGTCATATGAAGAGAGAGAGTTTATGCAATTTTTTGATGTTTTTCTGTTAACCTTGGAAATCTTTATGTTTGATCAGACCTTAACAAACACTACCTATGGGAAGATCTAAAAGACTGCACTATGCTTGTTTTTATCCTTTGTTATTCATTCTCTTCCCAACAATGAAGTGTTGTGGCATTTTGTGTCTAATTATATCATTCATAGAAAATATTAGGTTTGAAATGTTGTAAAAGCTTTGGCGCATTGCCATTTTTATGTTTTATGTTCACATTTCCTTCTACCCTTTTCTCTAAAACCTAGAGAAGAGCTTACTTTCTATAAAAATCCCAGAGGTATTCAATGAGGTGCAAATCAGACCCCCACTCACTGAATTTCCCATAAGACTGTCAGAGAGGCACAAGCTTTGATGATCAATAGTTCTTTTTATGGCACACCCAGTGGGACCTGAAGTTCTCCAAATGCCTGATTAGAAGTTAGAAATATTTCTTAAATCAGGTTAAGGAAAGAAACTAGAAGTTTCATGCCCAAAGTCCAAACAAGAGCATCTTCAAGAGGCCATTTCCAATGCTCCTAGTTACCATCCTTAGTACCTAGAAGGAGAAGACTTACAAGTTTTGTATCACCTATAAGGAGTAATAGAGTTAGAAGTAAGAGCCTAATATTCAGAGCCTTATCTACTCCACCTAGAGGCTCAACCTTCCAAATCAGAATACCTGTATACTTAATTCAGAGGAATCTTTTCTCTATGGCTCACCTAGTTGCCCCTACTCGTAGAAATTTTGTAACTTGGGATAGTGGTAGTCCGCTATGACCACCTATGCCTCCAGACATATGGCCCGCCATACCTGCTAATTCCCCTAAGGCTATCCCAAAAAAAATTGGAGAATATTTCAAAACCCCCTTCAAATACCTGCAAGATATAGGAGAGCTATGTAGGGTTCATAACATAGTAGAGGAGAATATCACCCTTAGGCTATTAGCTACTTCTTTGAAAGGAAAGGCTCAAGATTGGTATCCATCTTTTGCCTTTGGTTCTATCACCTCATGGGATCAGCTTAAAGACATGTTGTTCGAGCACTTCTTAGAGAAGGGAGATCATTCTTCATTGTTATATCAACTAATCACCATCAAAAGAGCCCCACAAGAGGCTACGAGTGACTTCAACATGAGGTTTCATAAAACCTGGCAAAGAATCCATGTGACTGTTCAACCCCCAACTGCAATGGAATTTATGTTCTACCTAAAGACTATTAATTCAAACATCACGTTGATGATAACCTCCATGGGAGGGGATATCTTTCCTGACACATACAAGAGTGTTGTGCACACAAAAAATAGTTGGATTGACACTCGGAAGCTTCCACCATGACCTTTGATTCCTATATTTGTAGAAATCTTTGGTGGTCCTCAAGAAGAAGTTACTTTGAACACTTGTACTACAAAACTGGTGTTGGTCACTCAATAGTCCATGTACGTGTATCCCATTGTGTATCCTAGCACGTCAGGCTCTTCTTCTATAACAATGAACATCAACGACATGAAGAGTCTGATGTGGAATTTTGTTAATGAGTTGGTTATCATCAAACGATAACAAGCAGTACCTCCAAATCAGACCACTCAAACCTATGGTGGAGGAAAGCCATCTTATTAGCAGAATACATACCAAGGATCTTCGAGACGAGGAGGTCAACAAAAGGCATCCACAAGCCAGATGGTTCTAGTCACCATGCCGCTACAGACAGTCAAAGACAACCAACACAAAGAGTTAATTCTAGGCTAGAAAAACTTGGACAAAGATGAGAATACATGGATCTTCCCATGCAATGATAGTCATATGCCCCAAAAATTTTTGAGGGGAAATATGCAACAAAAAATAGTGGAACAAAGGAACAATGGCGCGGTCTCGAATGCAAGTGAATATAATTCCTCCAAAATGGAAAATGCCTACTTTAGAGTACAAATGCAAGGAATGTCCTTGGAGCTAGAACTAGATATTGCACTTGACCAAGGGCTATTTTTATGGATGGAGGAAGAGGATGCAGTATTTGAAAATGAGGCTCTAATGACAAGTACTCCATAAGTACAGTCGGATTACAACACAAGATCCAAAAGAAGGCTCATGGGAGAATATGTGCAACAAGCCTTGCCATGTCAACCACTGTTGCAAGAAAAGAAACCTCTGCAAGCCATTTATTGACCTACTCCATAGCCGCACATTTTGTCGTTGCAAGAGAAGGAGACGAACAAGATGTCGATCCCATTCATGATGGATCTTTTTCTTTCAAAAATAAGAGAAATACCACTATTCAAGCCCAAGACCCAACCAGTTGGAATGCTTAGTGTGGTGGAACAAATGAAGAAGGCTCCCACCAATGCATCTATATGGGACATCATATCTATCCTTGAACAAAAGACTTTGCTTCGATAAGAATTGGAGAAAGAAGAAGGAACACAGTAGGCAGATGCGACTCCACCATGTGATCAAAGAAAAGACAAAGGATCCATGTGAGACCCTCAAGCTCCAAAAATGGAAGGTTACATGAATGACATGGAAAATGGAAAAGAGAAATAGGTAAGAAAGCCAAAGCCCACACCTTTCTTTTTAACACTTATTGTGGGAGATAAGCTATTGCATAATAAAATGATTGATTCATGGGATAACACAATGATCATGCCAAAACAAGTGGTCGATGCCCTGAAACTTAAATGTGAGCTCCTTGAGAAGGGAATCATGCAATTAGACAGGAAGAAGACTCTGACTATCAGTTGAATAAAAGATCTATCTCTAACCCTCTTCTCGTGTCCAAGCCAAATAGTCACACAAGAAATAGTAGTAATAGACATTCCTGTAGTCTTCGAAATGTGTCTTTCAAGAGATTTCACTACAAAGCTTGGTGGGTACTTAGCGCTCAATTGGTCCCACCTGATATTGAGAACCAAGCACTAGGAAAAGATGAAGATTCTTTTTGAATCTTTGCATCCCAAACACATAGCAGAAAATGTAGTCCTATGCTTTGAAGTGGCACATACCTCTTTCTTGCAACAACTAAGATATTTAGTAGAGATGTTGGAAGATGAAGGAGACACAAGTGATCAAACTCCCGAGGAAGATGTGCTACTCAACCAATTCATTGATTCTGACCCATTCGACAATTTTCATGTAACAAGGCTTGGCACTTATGTAATTTTTGATGATGATCATTTTTTTTTGAAATTGATAAAGGATTGGGAGGAATATAATGATCCAGGTGACAATCATCTTTGGACCTTATATTTTGATGGCACAAAATGTAAAGTTAGCTCTAGAGCAGAGGTTTGACTGGTGCCTCCGATAGGATTGCAGACCCTCAAAGCTTACCATTTTTAGTTCTCATGCTCGAAAAATCATGCAAAATATGAGGCCTTGGTTCATGGGCTGATCCTTGTAGAACAGATGGGTGTAAAGAGAATAAAAGATTTCAAAGATTTAGAGTTTGTTGTGAGTTGGGTCTGTGGGAAGGCAGTTGCAAAAAAACACAAGGATGAGGTCATAAAAACATCAGATATGCAACCTAATTAAGAGCTTTGAAGCCTTCAATATACAAGTTATTCCCCAATCCCAAAACAGGGTCGCCAATCAGATGGCCTCTATAGGTTCACAATTTGAACTAGTTTCTGATTCAACCAAAAAGGATGTAGTGTAGGTCATTGTGTGACCCACAATCCCTAACAATGATAAAAAATGGTATGTTTTTTATGATGGTATTCAGATTGTTTCCTTTATGCAAAAGTCGGGGGAAGCTTCTGACCATTCATTGCTAGCAGCAGAATTTCCCAAAGGACAGGTTATCCAGTTGAAAGGCAACAAGCTTCCATAGTGATTAATTTCCCTTGAAAATCTCTTTGATTGTGAAGATGCAAGAAACAAAATGTAGAGTTTCACTATAGATGCAAGAGACTATGAAAAGCTTGATGTTGGAAATGGAAAAAAGTTAAAGGTCGGAAATGAAGTTCCCCACAAGGACAAGGAAAAACTCAAAGAGCTATGTTTCAGATATGATGGAGTCATTGCCTGGACTTATGATGATCTTAGAGGGTATGATTTAGGCATAATTTATGATACTATTGATTTGGCAGAAGGATCAAATCCCATCCAACAAAAACAAAGGTTGGTTAATAAAAAAGTTGAAGTTTTGATGCCACAGGAGCTTGCCAAATTGATTGAGTCAAAGATCATATATCCGATCAAGCATTCTACCTGGGTGTCAAATCTAGTACCATTCCAGAAAAAGAATGGCAATATTAGGTTGTGTGTCAACTTCTGAGATTTGAATAAAACCTCACTAAAAGACCTACCCCTTGACATCGATGGAGTAGATACTACAAGATGTGGTTGGATCATAGATGTTCTCATTGCTTGATGGTTTCTCAAGCTATAACAAGTATATGTAAAGGAAGCTGACCAACATAAGATAACATTTACCACTAAGTGGGGATGTTTGCATACTCAAAAATGTCATTCAGAATTTCAAATGATGGGGTGACCTTTCAACGAGCAATGGATATTGCTTTCAAGTGTATTTTCAGAGTACCTCAAGGTAAGCTACTTAGTTTTGTAGTGTTAAAGGAGGGAATAGAAATAAACCCTGAAAGGGTGAGAGCTATAATGGAGTTATCCCTACCAGAAAATAAAAAAGGACTGCAATCATTCTTGGGAAAGATCAAGTTTGTCAATAGGTTCATATCGGATGTCATATGAATTGCGAAATTGATCACATTGATGCTTAAGAAGAACCTGATTTTCAAATGGAAACTCGAAGGCAAGGAAAATTTTGAGAAAATAAAGATAGCTATCTTCATTTCTTTGGTATTGGCTACTCCTGACTTTTCCAAAGAATTTTTACTCTATGTATACAGTGGCCCACATAGCATAACTTTGGTGCTCACTCAGAAGGACGAGCGAAATAATGGAAAACATCCTATTGAATTTCACTCAAGGACCCTTAAAGGATATGATTCCACGTATAATTTTGTAGAAAATTAGGCTTTCACCATTGTTAAAAGATTAAAGAAGTTCTGACACTTAGTTTCGACCAATAAAATCACTATTCTCATCATACATCCTAGTGTGTGGGAATATATCACAAAAGGTGAGATAACATAAAAAGATGGAAAATTGGATCACCAAGATCCTAGAGTATGATGTGGACATTAGACCAACCAAGATGGTTCATGGAAGATTTTTGTGCAAATACATTATATAGGAGTCAGGTTTTGTAGTTGAAAAAGAGACCAATCAGGTCTACTCGAACCAATTCAAGTCTGAAAAATCATGGGTGGTGGATCAAAAATAGTATATGCAAAAGGGGAACTACCTGACCAACCTTCTGTCCCATAAAAGATGATACTACTGGTTGCAAGGCACTAGGTATGTATTGATTGAAGGTATATTATTCAAGAGAAATTATGGTGGTGTCCTGCTATGATGTTTAGACAAGTTGTAGGTGGAAAGTGTTCCCAGTGAATTCCATAGCAGTCTTGAGGGTGGAAATTTATCTGCCAAGACTACTTTGAAGATAATGTGAGTAGGATATTATTGACCCTCTATGTTTTTTGAAGCATATCATCTGGTGTGAAAGTGCACTCAGTGCTAGTTCTTTCTTGGTAAAAGAAATAATCATGCTTTGCCTTTGAACCCAATTGTAATTGAAGAGATTTTTGCTCAATGGGGTTTGGATTTCATCAAATGATAAACCACAAGTGGATCCTTACAATGACTGACTATTCCCAAGGTGGATGGAGATTGTAGCCCTAAAAAATGTCATAGAGGGTGAGATTGTCAATTGCCTTGAAGATCTGGTTGCCAAATTTGGCTCACCAAAACCTATCATATCAGACAATGCTCAAGATTTTGTAGGTTCAGGGATGCCAGATTTTGTTATCAAATAAGGGTTTTACCTTAAAAAGTCATCAAACTACTACCTACAAGGAAATGGGTTAGCAAAGTTGACCAAATAAAACCTAATTAGGTTAATCAAGTGCATTGGGTCAAAATGACAAAGGGATTGGCACAAGCACCTGAGAGATACTCTTTGAGTGGATCGAATTAATTACTCCCAAGAAAATCTTGAAGACCTCCCCTTATGAACTAGTGTATGGAAAAGAGGTAGTGTTACCTATTTCCATAGAGATTCCTACCTTACAACTACTGAAAGCCCTGGAGGTTAAAGAAAGTGGTAGAATGGAGGTATGGTTGACCTAGAACTACTCAAATTGGAGGATAGAGAAAAATCCTATGAAGCCAAGCTCGACCACCAACAAATAGTGAAGTGATGGTTCAAAAAAAATACTTCTAACCTAGAATTCAGAGAAGGGAGTCTAGTGCTAAAGTACAATGAGCGTACTACAAAACTAGGGAAACATACAAAATTTGAAGCACTATGGAAGGGACCCTTCTGAATTAGTGCATGCAAGGAAAATAATGTGTATGAACTTGAAGATATGGAAGGCAATGCTTTAGATATACTGATGAATGGTATTTATCTAAAAGTATTCCACTAAAGCAGACAGTTCTTTAAAATTTTAACAATGATGTACCATATGTAATTTTTTTTGTAAATATGTTCTAAATTTTGAGAATAAGCCATTCAAAATAACGCGGAAGAAGAAAAATCTCTATATTATATTATATTCATCAAAAAATTACAATGTAATGAAATCCTGAGGCTCAAATTTAAACATAAGGCTCTCTTGAGCAAACCCTAAAAAGAGTTATAGAACAAAAGATGCAAAAAGGAGGCAATGCACAAAACTATAAAGATAAGCCTCCAACCATTGTCCATGAAGCCAAGATGGCCCGTCGTCAAGTTTTTCTTCTTCTTTTTCTTCTTCTTCTCTATCAGAACAAAAAAAGGGGTGAAAAAGACACACACGGGCTCCACATAGTGAAGACCAAAGGCCTAGTCATCATGGTTCTACACCAAAAACTCAAAGTGCTCCCTCTAGGTGAGCCCTAGAATGCACTCCACACCATACTCTCCTAGCAGATAGATGGTTGTTAGTTGAGAAGATGAGTGATGCATCTCAAGGTCCATGTTGTGGAACTCAGAAAGGAAGGGAAACTAGGGTACGTCTATCCCATAGTCCACATGCTTGCATAGATCCAAGGTGCTTGAAATGCTAACGCCAAGGATAGCCACTTGCACTATCTTACGAAGCCCTTCCATCAACGCAACATCAAACATCTAGTGGCACAACTCAATTATCATGGGTTTGGCCATGTTTAGATTGAGCAAAGAGGTGAAGAAGTGGGAAAGAACATTACAGTTGCTCCAGAGCTGGTTCTCATCGTCAATGAAGTCCTAGCCATCTACCCACCTGAATGCAACCAAGGAAAGATAGTTACATTTCTTCACAAATCATTTGATTCTATCACTAGTGACCTCTCCTACAAAGCACTATTGTGGCCTCTGTGGGAGAAGCCAAATAGGAGTTCCTAAGCTAACCGACATTCTAAGAAAGTAGCAAATTGTGGTGGAATGGGAGACAGCGAGAAAATCTTGCTAAACTTGAAGGCTATATTTTTTGAATGAATGTTGCAAAAGGTGGCATAGATATATATAGAAAAGAGAAGCCGTAAAACCCAACCAATGGAAGTTCCATTTTTGGCTAGATGGCAATGGGAAAATATCCAAGCAAATAGAGGAAGGTAGATAAATCATATAGAGGATCTAACAGGAGGCCTTGAGAAATAAATTTGGGTGTTGGGAGTAAATTCTCTCATATGTCGATCATCAACATGTGTCCTTTTCCATCATTAGCACTAGCTAGCTTAGTTATGTGAAAAGACATGGATTAATGCGCTAAGTTCTGAAAAATTAATGGGTGCATCTTTTCAAAAGTACCTTTTATGGCTTCAACACATTTATCATAGCTAAAATTACACATACGGTAGATGGGGTTAGAAATCAAATAGCATAGATAAAAGTGACAGCCAACACTTCTAAACTATTAAACCACATCCAAACAAGAGAAAACAAATAATGAAGAGAATGAAAAATACAAAACATAAAAGAAAACACTCCCCATTATGGTTGATTCTTTCTCTTGCTCTCCTTCTTCTTGTTATGCAACTTTTCCCTCAGATTTGTTGAAACACTTGTGCAAAACCTGCAAATGGTAGCAAGAAAGTTGGAGAAAAATAGCTGTTAAAATGAAAATGGAGAAGGAAGGTTGTTTTTATAGACAACCATTCGAATGGACAGTTGAGATAAATCTTCTAGAAAGATTCAAAGATCAATGGATGAGAATGCATGAGAGAGATGTTATGAAATGGATGGTTGAGATTAAGTCTCAGAAAAGATGCCAAGATCAATGGTCAGAATTGATGCACCAAGAATATGCCATGCATGGAAAAGCTATGACATTGGCTATGATGCAGCGACAATATGCAAGACATGCAAGCATGACAAAAAATGAATGTTATGACAGAGGATTATGACAGAGCATCTTTGACTAGGTGGAGAGTGCATAAATAATTTATTTTAAATTATTTATTCAAAATGAGAAAATGACAAGTGGAATGAAAAATAAATAATTTATCCAAATTATTTATTTTAGAGAAAATGAAAGAGGAGCATTTAATTAAATTTATCAATTTAATTAAATGGAGAGAGATCTAAATTAGACATGGATAATTAATTTGAATTATTTATCCAAAAGAGAGGAATGAAACACAATTAAATAATTTTGACAATTATTTAATTATAGAAGAATAAAGGTCAAGTAATGATTATTATTATTTGACTATAGATGAAAGATAAATAATTAAATAAAAAATGATTTGTTTAATTATTGAAGAAAGGGATATATTAATTAGCAATTAAATAATTTTAATTGATCATGATTGATAAAGATTGAGAAATTGAATTAATTAAATAATTATTAAAATTATTTAATTAATAGAGGAATATGATCAAACATAATTGAATAACTAAAATTATTCAATTGTCGAAGAACAACGACCAAGAAAAATGACACTCGCGGACTTAGGACATTTTTTAGTGTCTACATTTTGCCCCTCTTTGAGATAATGCAGCTTGTCGCATTGTTTCAAAGAAAAAGATTGATCAACTGATACATGCCCCAAAGATATCTTAGTAAGGATTATGATAAGAATGATATGCCCCCTTGAGAGATTGATCGAATAGATTGTAAGAAGATTAATCTCTCGATAGATGTCCATAAAGTGATTAGATACTTGATATTGCATAAGTGATAAAGTAGTGATGTACATTTGGATGAAAATGCACAGGTGATGGGTGTAATTGAACAATTGATGGAAATGATCAGTATAGCCAGGTTGATGAGTTGATGAAGCTGATTGAGCTAATTAAGCTGATTGAGAATTATGCTTACGCAAGACAAGTTGCTGCAATGATGGATTGATTGATTGATTAAGGGGACATGAAAGTTCAAGAAGCAAGTTGATTGATTTGAGATTTGATTCAAGAGACATATATCAGTGAGTTAAGCAATTAATTGATTTCTCCGCGACAAGAAAGATGAAGAAAATGAAATGCAAGATGGAAGATAATGAAGGTGATGAAGCTTCTTGTACCATTTAAGTGTTTTTATCATCATCGGACTTATTATGTCGCAAATATAGTATAAGCATCTAGATAACATGAACATCTAGATGACCTGAATACTGTTTGCATTTTTATTTAGTAATGAAGTATAAGCATCTAGTTATAAGAACCTTAGATGACCTGAATACTTATTGCATAGAAGACACTATCAAACAAGGAATGCTCTCATCCACATTAGACTCATAGGTCCTTGATGGTTTTAGACAACCATGTCCTAAGACAAGTCATCATGTGAATAAGAAACAATCCGTAAACAACAAACAAGTCAAAGACATCCTGAAGAAGCTAAAAGACATGTCACCAAAGATAAAACCATAAAATAAGAAAAGATCAACAAACAAACAGGAGTCCTGCTTCGATGTAAAAATGATTCTCGTTACAGTTTATGCATGTGTTTGGTTGGATTTGTAAGATGGGTTGATATATATGTTATAATGTTTGCTTGATTGTCAACACTTGCATGTTTTGATTTTGTTGAAGTTCAAAGCTGTGTGGTGATCTGAAAGTGTCACTATTTTTTGAAATTTTTTATGTTTTTGGGATTTTTGGAATATTTGATTTTTTTTGGATTTTTTTAGGACATTTTATGATTTTTATTTTATTTTAGGTCATTTTATGGTTTTTTTGAATTTTTTCAAGACATTTTAAGATGGAAAATAGACAAGCAGACAGACAAAGAGGGTAGTTTCTCTGACCGTGAGATGCTTAGTATCTTAACCCATAGCTAAGGTTAAGGAGATGCCCCAGTGAGGGATAGGACCAACCTAGTATGTGTGGCAAAGCAAGCAAGTGAGGGGAATTTTGAACAATTCACAAGCCATGGTGAGTGTGTAAAGGTCATTATGAAGTGGAGGATGAATGAAAACGGAATGAAAAGATCAAGTAGAGCTCCAAAGGAAAGAGGAACAAAGCCTCTACACATGGTGCCAATTTCTCGGTTTTCACCATGGTACTTGTTCGCTGGTGCCAACCGGCGGTTTTTCACCATCGGGAATCCAATGAATCTCTCTTTTTATTTAGACTTTTTCCTTTTTGTATTTTTTTCAAGATTTTTGCCTTTTTGTATTTTTCGTGACTTTTTTCCTTTTTTTGTATTTTTCGCATCTTTGAAAAAGATTTCCTCCGGCTAAATTTAGGCAAAACTCGCATCGTGCATACTGTTGATGGGATCACTAAGCAATTCACCTTCCGAAGTAGATAACTGGTATGCCCCAGAGCCATACATAGCAGTGATAACGTATGGACCCAACTAGTTAGGCTCAAATTTACCCTTCTTTTCTCTATCTTGTTGAGTGCGAGGATTTTCACGAAGAACAAGATCCCCAACCTCAAATGTACGCGGTTTCACTTTCTGATTATAACTTTGACACATTCGTTGCTGATATGCTCTAAGATGATTGAAAGCAGTTTGTCTTCGTTCATCCAACAGTTCCAACTCCTGCAAACGGGAAACTCGGTATTCTTCATCACTGATTTGATTGTGCAAAGAGACGCGCAAAGAGGGCAACTCGACCTCGATGGGCAAGATGGCTTCAGATCCATAGACAAGGGCATATGGGGTAGCACCTGTGGGAGTGCGGACACTCGTGCGATAAGCCCACAGTGCAGGATTCAATTGAATATGCCAATCTCGACCAGCTTCATTGACTGTCTTTTTAAGAATTTTGAGAATGGTTTTATTAGAAGCCTCAGCCTGGCCGTTACCTTGAGGATAGTAAGGTGTGGAAAAATGATGTTGTATATGGAATTTCTCACAGAGTTCACGGACATCCTGATTTTTGAATGGACGACCATTATCTGTGATGATGGATAGAGGAACGCCATAACGACAAATGATGTAGTTCAGTATGAAGGTGGCTATTTGTTTTCCAGTGATATGAGTGAGAGGAACAACTTCAATCCATTTCATGAAATAGTCAGTGGCAACGAGAATGAACTTATGACCATTGGATGAAGGTGGATGGATCTTGCCCACGAGATCGAGTCCCCACTGATAAAAGGGACATGGTGTAGCAAGAGACTGCAATTCTTGTGCAGGAGCATGTATCAAGTCTGCATGTTTTTGACACTGCTTGCATTTTTTAACAAACTGATAAGCATCCTTTTCCATTGAAGGCCAATAATAACCCATACGCAAGAGTTTCTTGGCTAAGGTAGGACCGCTAGAATGTGCCCCACATATACCTTCATGTACGTCTTGTAAAGCAGTTTTGACCTCATCGTGCTCAAGACATCTAAGTAAAGTACCATCGAGACCTCGGCGGTAAAGGGTATCGGCTAAGATCACATAGCGGGAAGCTTGACGGATAAAGGTTTTACGAGATTTATTGGATAGGTTTGATGGCAAGGTGTTATCTTGAAGATAGGTATAAATATCCCCATACCATTGGGAATTAGGACCAACAATGAGACAAATCATTTCAGATTGTGGTATATTGTAAGCAGGTTCTAAAAGAGGTTCTACCAGGAACTCACAGTAAGTGGCATTACTTGGAATTTCTACAAGTGAACCAATTGTTGCCATTGCATCAGCAGCTCTATTGTTATCTCGAGGAATCTACTCAAAAGAGATTAATGTGAAATAGGACTTGAAATCATCCACCATTCTTTTGTAAGGCATCAATTTTTCATCTTTTGTTTTATAGTCATCATTAACTTGTCTGATCACTAGCTGAGAGTCACCAAGAACACGCAACTCAAGGATCTTCCATTGCACAGCTATACGAAGCCTTGAAAGTAATGCCTCATATTCTGCAATATTGTTGGTACATGGAAACTGTATCTTATAAGCTTTAGGTATACAATCCCCTTGTGGAGTGACAAAGAGAATTCCAGCGCCAGAACCACCTTGTGTGAAGGAGCCATCAAAATATAAAGTCCATAGATGTGTAGATTCCATGTTGAAGATTGATTCATCAGGAAACTCTGTAGTAAGAGGATGATCATCTGTCATAGGAGCATCGGCGAGTTGATCTGCGATAGCTTGTCCTTTGATTGCTTTTCTTTCTATGTACTCAATATCAAACTCGCTAAGAATCATCACCCATTTAGCTAATCGTCCTGTGAGTGTTGCTTTGTTCAAGAGGTACTTAAGAGGATCAATTTTTGCAATGAGCTTTGTCTGGTGTGTAAGCATGTAATGTCTCAGCTTCTGTGATGCAAAAACTACAGCAAGGCATGCTCTTTCAATAGGACTATAATTGAGCTCGTATCCCACTAGAGTACGACTGATGTAATAGATTGCATGTTCCTTTCCTTCAGAGTCATGTTGTGCCAAAAGTGCCCCCAGTGCTGTGGTAGTTGTGGATATATATAGAAGTAAAGGTTTGTCATCTGTAGGAGGTACTAATACTGGTGGTGTCATCAAATATTCTTTGATTTCTTGAAAAGCTTGTTCACACTTGTCGTCCCATCTAAATGAAACATTCTTGTGTAATAGATGCTGAAAGGGTTGACATTTATCTGCAAGTTGTGCTATAAAACGACGGATAGACTGAAGTTTCCCTTGTAATGATCTCAACTGTCTGATATTCTTAGGCGGAGGCATTTCAAGTATAGCCTTTATTTTAGTAGGATCAGCTTCAATTCCTTTAGATGAGACAATATATCCAAGGAGTTTTCCAGAGGTTACCCCAAAGGCACATTTCTTTGGATTCAATCGGACCTTGTATTGTTCTAATCTTGTGAAAATTTTATCCATGATCTCTAGATGTCCTGCTCTGGTATAGGATTTTCCCAACAAATCATCTACATAGTCTTCTAAATAGTTATGCATCATGTCATGGAAGATAGTGGTCATTGCACGTTGGTAGGTAGCTCCAGCGTTCTTCAACCCAAAGGGCATGACATTCCAACAGAAAGTTCCCCAAGGACAAGTGAATGCTGTCTTAATTTGATCTTCAGGAGCAATTTTAATCTGATTGTAGCCTGAGAAACCATCCATGAGGGATAACATTTCGTGTCCTGCTGTCAAATCCACTATCATGTCAATGTTTGGAAGTGGGAAGTCATCCTTAGGACAAGCTTTGTTTAAATCTCTAAAATCTGTGCAAGTTCGGATGCCCCCATCAGGCTTTGAAACTGGTACTAAATTTGAAATCCAATCAGCATAGTCAATAGGTCTAATAAATCCCACATCTAGCAACTTTTGTAATTCAGCTTTTACCAATAGAGCAATGTGTGGGTGCATTTTTCTCAACTTTTGCTTAACAGGTTTTGCCCCCGGTGGCAAAGACAAGTGATGCATTACTAGATCTGGATCAAGTCCTGGCATATCTGCATATGACCATGCAAAGTTAACTTGTCTTTCCTTGTAAAACTGTATATGCTCTATTCTCTCTTCAGGTGTTAATGATTCTGCTAAATGAATTATCTTTGGTTTTTCTTCTGTGCCCAAATTTGTTGGTATTGTCTTCTCCACCAACATAGATGATTTTTCATGATATACTGCTAAGGGAAGTGTGTCAAGCCCTCCATCCTCGGGTGCCTCAGAGAGGTTTTCACCCTTGGATACGTCCTTTATTTTTACTTTTTTTGGGTCTAATAGTGCCGCAGAGCAGTTTTCACTAGAAGACCTATTTATATTTTCAATAATTTTGCGACTGAAAGGCTTGGCACTCCCCCCAAAATAAGCCACACTATTGAGTTCTATGATGAATCCTGCTTTATGATCCTCGAGAGGTGTGTCTTCTCGTGCTCCTAGAAAGTTTATGATTGCCTCATCATTTTCAAATACATCCAGTTGTGGTGGTCCCTTTTGATCAAAATCAATGAGTTCAGGGTGAACCAAGGGTAAAGAATCATGACTCGAGTCAAGATTTTGAATGGATTCAAGGGTACAAATATTATGATCGGGTTCAAGGGTAGGGACACTATCATAATCATAAATGTCAATGAAGTCATCGATGGCACTTTCCTCATTTGTCTGTGTAGCATTAGAGGACTCCACTTCCTTACTTGAAGCACACGTGGTACTTAAGGTCTTACCTTTCTGCGCATCATATCCTAAACCAGGGACTTTTTGTGTATGAGTAGGTTGTATTGGTTCCAAGATACCCTATTTCTGTAAGCCGAGAGGACTTTTACCATCATATCCCATTTGTTTCATAATATCAAATCCTTTACCATATTGTTCAACAGGTATCTTTATTCCAGTCTGTTCTTTTTTTGTATCTTCATCTTTGTATAACCAATTTAGGAGATCAGCTTCTTCTGTTTCATTACAAAGGGCTCCCCATTTTTTGAAAGTAGTTGATTTACAAATCACTGTGGTATTTGCATCTGATGTGGTCTTAGTCATTTGTGGTTTGCCATAGATGTGGGGAGATAAAGGTAGCTTTCCAATGCAAAGGGCATGATTCAAGGTATATTCTCCCACTCCTTGTTCTTTTACCTGTATTTTGATCTCAGTTGCATTGGATTTTGAGGAAGATGCTTTTAAGGACTCAGGATCAACATATGCTTGGGAAGGAAATGCTTCACGATTGCTTGGGATTGTGATTTCAGTTTTAGGGCTTAGATTATGGCAATACATGAAAGGGTTTGGATCTCCTCGTATTGTGATTTCAACACCATTATGCGGGAATTTAATGCACTGGTGGTATGTAGAAGGTACTGCTTGCATTGCATGAATCCAGGGTCTTCCAAGGAGGATATTATAGGTCAGTGGGAGATCAAGGACTTGACAAACCACATCCTTTACCACAGGGCCAATTCTAATTGGTAGAGTAACTGATCCTTTAGATGAGCGTTCCTCTTCATCATATGCCTTTATGGTAATCTTTTTACTTGGATCAACTGCATTTTTAGAGAACCCTAATTTTGTGATCAATTCTTGAGTGCAAATATTAAGGCCTGCTCCTCCGTCTATCAAAACTCGCTTGATCTTAACATTATGGATGAGGATGTCAATGTGTAAAGCTGCATTATGTGGTTGTCGAAGGGATGAATCATCATTTTCAGTAAAAGTGAGAGTATGAGGAGAGGTGATGTGTCCCACCATAGCTTGGAATTGATCTACATGTAGGTCTGTAGGCACTATAGTAGTAGCAAGCGCTTTATCTAAGATAGCTTTATGCTCAGGAGATAGGCGTAGTAGCTCGAGTATAGAAATTTGTGCAGGTGTTTTTCCTAAGTGCTCTATGAGGTTGTATTGTGAAACGGGTGTAGCAGGTTTTGCATTAGGACCTTTAAGGGTAACAGTGCCTTTGCGGGTAGTAACCTTGCAATCAGGTTCTTTTCCTTTTATGATGAAAGTGTTGACATAATTATCGACCTCACTGATGTTATGTATGGTATAGTCATACTTAGCAGTAGTATAATTTACACCATCACCAGATTCAAGAGCCTTTCCTTTATCCCTGTCATGCTTAGGGAGAGGGTTTTTAAACACCTCACGATCAGAGTTACCAGAAGGAGTGTGTCCATCAACTGATATCTTACCATCATCAATAAGGTCTTGTATTAAATGCCGAAGTTTATTGCAACTATTAGTCTTATGTCCTTTGTGTCTATGATAGTCGCAAAAGTGATCTTCATTCCACCATGGGGGTTTGACTTGTGGATTATATTCCTTTATTTCGGGTAGCGTTATAATATTAATTTCAAGAAGTTCTTTTAATGCAGATTCAAGTGATTGTCCCAATGGTGTAAAATTTCGTTTAGGGAAACTTCTTTTTTTTTCTTTTCCTTTATCTGAAGATAGACCTTTGAGATTGTAAACAGGGGATGATGTTTTAGTTGTTTTTGCATCGACAACTCCGTCATTGACTACATTCTTGTTCTTAACCCAAAAAGGGGTCTTGTTGTTTGAATTCGATTTTTGATCTTTGTCATTATTAAGTTTAATAATTCCATCATCAATGAGGGTTTGTTCAATTCGAAATCCCATTTCTATGGCCTCATCAAAGGAATCCAAGCATTTGAGGCGAAGTTCCCTTCCGATTTCTTTGTTCAAATTTTGACAAAAGAGGTCAACCAATTCTTGTTCAGGAATGGAATAATGCAATCGTTTCGTTAAATGTCTCCATCTTTGTAAAAATGACACAAAAGATTCACCTTGTTTTTGTTTGGTGTTGAAAAGATTTGTCATGGTCACTTTAAGGTCACAATTGAAACTATAATTGGAGACAAATTTATCAGCCAATTCTTGAAAAGATTTGATGGTTGGGGCTAATCGTGAAAACCATTCCATAGCTTCTCCTCCGAGACTGCGAGGAAATAATCTCATAAGGTATGTTTCATCAACTGCAAATTCCATGGTAGTGGCACAAAATTGTCTTAAGTGGTTCTTAGGATCTCCTTTTCCATTATATTTGTCAAGTTTTGGTATGTCCCAATGGTTAGGAAAAGGTGGCATTGGTATGCTTGGATCGAAGGGATAAGGACATATGTCTTCAATGCAGAACTTGTGAGTCGATGTTTTACTGTTCTTGAGAGTATCCAATTCTTGTCTTAATGTTCTAAGCTCATCCAAAATAGGATCATTTGTAGGTGCAGGTTTTGATGTCTTTGAAGATCGCTTGTAACTAGGTTGTAGATAAAAGGGTCTATGATCTTTGATCCTACCATCATTGTTTGTTTTGGGATTCTTAGATTCACTAGATTTAGGCTGGTCATTCATTGTGAGTAATGATATGTCAAAATCAGGAGGCATTTTGATTCCTTCATCAGCAAGGGCCTTGAAGTATTGTTGTGGGTTACGTTTGACTACCTCTGTAAGAAGTTTAGTGAATCTATTATCGTTGAGAGCTTCATTTATGGTGGATTGTGTTATTTCTTCACTATCATTTTCACTTGTTTCACTAGTTGCAACACTAATGTGATCTTCCCCATCAAAGTCTTTTCCCCAAGGGTTCCCTTCTTCTTGAAACATTTTTGCTCGTGTTCTAGGGGTCATAGGTGATTTGTTATGATTTTCAATCCAAGGTAATGTATGAGACCTAAGACTAGGATGCAAATGAAAATGATATGATTCTAAGATGGGATATGAAAAATGGTATGGTATGATATGACAAGCTAAGAATGAAAAAGCTAAAAGGCAACTCTAGGTCCAAAGTTGGTCATGATGTAAAGGCTTTACTTGTGCTATGATGGATATACACAAGGACCAATGATCAAGAGAGGGTACTTAGGAGATGATAGACTCCAAAAAGGATTTCCCTACTCAAGGATAATGGTATGTTTCCCTAACTCAAGGATGGTGAACCTCAAGTGATGTGGGTGATAGATAGCCAATAGTTTGATTTCAAGACCTAGGAAGAGTAGCCTAAGTGCAAGCTAAAGGTTTCATTTGATCTATGATGAATATGCAAAGGGATAAATTCTTAGAACATGCAAAGGTTAGGTGAGGTGGTCTTGATATGCAAAAAAGGTGTTGAACATGAAATAACTAGGTGGAATGATATATGTATGCAAGGACCATGTAATGTGACCTATGTATGCAAGACTAGGAACATGCAAGAACTAGGATGAAAGGGATATGAATATGTAAGGACCATGAATATGCAAGGACTAGGTGGAATGCAAGGATTGAAAGATCAAAACTGAAGGATGATGACCCCAAGAAATCTAAGTGATAGGTTCATGTGGGATGTTTATGTTGTTGGACCTTTTGAGGTTTGCAAAGTTTGAGATGTTGCAAGTTTCCAAGTGAGATGTTTGTTTGAGGTCGATTGTTTGTGTTCAAATTTGTGAATGTGGTGAATACTGTTTGAAAATATAGAAAACACTTGACAAGCACGATGTTTTGATGTATGCAAACACACATGAGACAAGCACAATCCTAATAGGCCAAGGGTTTGTATACTTGATATAGCCCACCGATATACCCCGGATTGGTGCTAAACACCTTTCCTTCTCGAGAGCGGATAGCTTAGAAGTTTGGTGGCATTGGCTCCCCTCCACGGCTCATTAACGTATTCGAGTTATACCAATTCGATTCTGGGTCATCACTTCCCAAGAACTGCTATCTCTACTCAAGGGAGTCAGTAGTGAGTATCTTCGGGCATGATACTGTACCCTGCACTATACCAAGCAACGGCTGAAAATGGTTGGCCTCTAAAACAAAAGGTGTCTAGTTAGGGCATCCGTTCGAGTGGCCACACATGGGGCGAGAGATTAATCACCAATTAGGTGGCACTCCAGCCTGAAGAGGTTACGCTCAACAGGGTTTATGGGAGTACTACTCCGTCCGTGTGACACATCCAGCACTCATGGTACTTGAACTTTCCTCAAGCACCTATTTTATATCCCGGCTGGAAGTGGCTTGGCTTTAGCCTGTTACCGGTCGAGTCGTCCCTTAAGGTGAGTACTTTTTCCCTTAAGGCAGGCCCATTTCTAGAAATAATAACCGTTTCTCCGGTGATCTCGTCTGCAAGTGTAGGATATCGCTTCATTCGTAGCGTAAAAAAATGCGTGGCCCGGTTTTCTCTAGTTTTCACAAGGTGAGAGCATAATCACCTACCACCTTCAAGCACAATCAGACAAAATCAAGCACATGTTCATTTTAATGCACCAATGGAAGTGTTCCTAAACTAGAAATCACAAACACCTTGTTTGAGAAATGAGTCTTCGACTAACGGAGCTGCAAAACCACAAATTAGTAGTTTCATGCCTCCTTTCTTTGACAAGCGTATGTTTTGATTTTCAATTCTTTGTCAAACGAACCTAGCAAGAGAAACCAAATTAACAAAATTAGTCACAAAACCAAAACTGGGACCAAAATTAAACCACAACATAAATTTAAAGAAAAATTAATCTAGAAAAAAAAAAAGAATAAACTAAGAAAAATAAGTCAAAGAAAACTAAAAAAATAAGAGCTCAATTTTTTTTGTTACTCCAAAAGAAGGAATTTTTGGGAGCTCCATTCAAAAGCCACATGCTACAAATAAAAGATTAGTAAACAAAAAAAAAAAAATTGAATGAAAACAGCAAATTAAAATAGTGATAACTTTCACAAAACTAAACAAAATTTTAAATTGTAAGTATCTATAGAAAGCTAAGACATAGACTTTCAAAACTCAAAAAAAGTTTTGCAAAATCCTACATAACAAAAGTATTATAAACAAAAGAAGAAAATCGGATTTTAACAACCAAATCTTAAAAAACTGCGATCAGTAAAATGGTCATAACTTTCTCAAATTTTAATGAAATGTCAAATCGTTTACTGTTCTGGAAAGCTGAAAATGAGGCCTACAAAACCCAGAAAACGTTTAAAAATATTTGATGCGTCCATTTTTTTGTGCTCCAATGAAGATGACGGGATTTCATGTGCATTCTTGGCTGTAATCTGCAAAACAACAAAAATAAGCAAGAACACACAAACTTCTCTATTTCACGTCGGGTTCACCAAATGTTAGATGGGGTTAGAAATCAAATAGCATAGACAAAAGTGACAGCCAACACTTCTAAGCTATTAAACCACATCCAAACAAGAGAAAACAAATAATGAAGAGAATAAGAAATACAAAACATAAAAGAAAATACTCCCCATTATAGTTGATTCTTTCTCTTGCTCTCCTTCTTCTTGTTATGCAAATTTGCCCTCAGATTTGTTGAAACACTTGTGCAAAACCTACAAATGGTAGCAAGAAAGTTGGAGAAGAATAGCTGTTAAAATCAAAATGGAGAAGGAAGGTTGTTTTTATAGACAACCATTCGAATGGATGGTTGAGATTAATCTTCTAGAAAGATTCGAAGATCAATGGATGATAATGCATGAGAGAGATGTTACAGAATGGATGGTTGAGATTAAGTCTTAGAAAAGATGCCAAGATCAATGGATGAGAATCGATGCACCAAGAATATGCCATGCATGGAAAAGCTATGACATTGACGGCTATGACGCTTGACAGCTATGACAGACATGCAAGGCATGCAGGCTATGACAGAAATGAATGTTATGACAGAGGATTATGACAGAGCATCTTTGACTAGGTGGAGATGCATAAATAATTTATTTTAAATTATTTACTCAAAATGGAGGAAAATGACAAGTGGAATGGAAAATAAATAATTTATCCAAATTATTTATTTAGAGAAAATGAAAAGAGGAGCATTTAATTAAATTTATCAATTTAATTAAATGGAGAGATGGAAATTAGACATGGATAATTAATTTGAATTTTTTATCCAAAAGAGAGGAATGAAACACAATTAAATAATTTTGACAATTATTTAATTATAGAAGAATAAAAGGTCAAATAATGATTATTATTATTTGACTATAGATGAAAGATAAATAATTAAATAAAAAAAATGATTTATTTAATTATTGAAGAAAGGGATATATTAGCGACACAATTAAATAATTTTAATTGATCAAGATAGAATAAAGATAAGAAGGTGAATTAATTAAATAATTAAAAACTATTTAATTAATAGAGGAATGCAGTCACACCTAATTGAATAATTAAAGTTATTCAATTATCGAAGAACAATGACCAAGAAAAATGACGCTCGCGGACTTAGGACATTTTTTAGTGTCTACACATCACCAGGGTCACCTAATTAGATGCAGCCCTTATTAACTAAAAAGATAACTGTTAGCTTCAAGAATGTATAAAATCTTTCCAAAAACAATTCAAACATGTAGCACACTACAACATGTTGACATGGACCAAAGATAGGTCACACATACATCCTCAATACAAAAATTAATCCATTACAACATCAACAATACATTAGGTCAGCTAGAGATAGACCAAATAGAAAAATCCAACAACAAAATGATGCCAACTCGCCATACAAGCACTTGAGCATGTGAGATTCTGAACTTACAAGATTCCAACATCCAAAAACCATTTCCCAAAATTTCAAGTAACAATAATCATTAGCGGAGGATTACAGACCAAAATTCTAGAGGATAATAACTACATACAGGTTCAGATACCAGTTCAAAATACTGGATGAAGCTTGAGCTGAAACTTGTAGTTATAACTCATATAACATGGTGACATCAATGATAGCACTAAAGTTGTATAATAATATGTTCTTCATTCTTCTAACAAGAATAATAACTTTACATGAACAAAGCAAAATCCCCTTTAACAAATTTTTACATGGCATTCAAAGTTTTTACATAAATCATTACACTGTGGTGCCTTATTGAAGATGTCATGAGGATAGCTTTGGTATGGTATGGGAGGATAATATGATTATCTCATTTTCCACTTCTTTGGGACAACTCACCTAGTCGACAGATTGGGTTTCCATTACCCCAGAGTGAGCAACATATGTTATGGACAAACAACCCCGTTTCACATTGTTTTGAAACAGTTGTGCTTGATCCTTTGTTTTTATTTATTTATCTTAGCCTTTGATAGGGTATGCTTATGTATCTTTATTATTGATTCATACTTAAGTTTTTTGAATGTCTACTTTAGTGTGAGTTTGACATAGGATCATCCTCTCACTAAACTGGAGGCAAAATGTAGTGTCAAAAAAAGTAATCCTTTTTCACACTCAATTTGAATAATTGACATAAAATGGACTTAACTGCATCTTGGAGTGGTGTTGTAATGTGTTGTACCCATTCACATCATTCTAATATCTTTATTTTATTAAAACATTCCTTAACTGGTCCTTTGCAAAGGTGTTGTGAGGTGTTGTAACACACTTTCACACTTTTCTAGGATTTATTTACTTAATGGGCCCCTTCTTAGTAAATGTATTTAAAGTTGTGCCTTATTTAAGTGTTGTAGAGTTTTGTAAAGCACTTTCACATTTATCTAGGGTGGTCTTAATTAATTGTGGTTAATTGGAGTTAATTAACCCCTTTAATTCAAATTTAAGCCTTAATTATGACCTCCTGAAGATCTATCATGACACCCATGATTTAAATAATATAACATTTAATTGGGTAGATTTAGGTCTTGGAAAATGGTGCCATGACCCATTCACCCTAGGTGGCGAATGGTTCCTACCTTATTAGGACCCCCCTTTATTAATTGATCTAAAATGGGTTTTTATTGCTCTTTTCATCCCCTGGGGTTAGGTCTTGGAAAATTGAGCCAAGACCCATTCGCCCTAGGTGGCGAATGGTTCTTCCCTTAATAGGACCCTCCTTTTTAAATTTTATTCAAGCAGAAATTTAATAATTTTCTTTCCAGATCTAGTGTCATCCTTAATTGTTTGAATTTCAGGGTTAATCTCATAATTTAGTATAAATAAGAGGTTAATTCACATTGTTTCTCCTAACAAGATCTAGCAATTCATTCCAAGCAACCTAGAAAGTTTATGAAGCATTCTAGAAACTTGAAGAGAGCATTATAGAGCATTTCAAGAGCATTCATAAGGAATCTCAAGGTATATTTCAAGAGTTTATTGCAACAATTCAAGATCATTTCATCATGACAAGGGTTTGATGCATTCATGTGTGTTGTTTAGCTAAGAATTGGATGTAGCATTGAAGATCTACTTGCAAGCATAACTCACATCATTTTCAATGATCCAAAATCTACTTTCTTCATGGCCACTACACGCTAGTTTGCAGATTTGTTTCACAAGACATCATTCAAGGTGATTCAATTACATATTTCATGTTTCATGCTCTAATTCATTTATTTCATCATTTGGTTTAATTAACTACAAGGGGTTTGACCAAGGAAAACCCCCACTCTCTAACAAACAAGTTTTTCTTTGAATGTGTGGTTGTAGATTTATAGGTTGAGGATCAAGTGGAGCAAGTTTGAAACAAAATTGTCAAAGTTGCAAAGTTGTCATTCAAAGTGAAAAATCAAATGTTGAAGCTACAAAATTATCTACAGACTTCTAGAAGCTAATAATTGAGACTTTGAGAGTGTAGACATCAAGGAACATGACCTTGATCTCAGTTTTAGAAACCCTAATGGGGACCCATTCGCCACTGAAGGCGAATGAGTTCTTTGTGGCCTAAAAATAACAAGTTTTTGACAAGGTACACACCATTTTTTGCTCTAAAAGCTCCCCTCATAGTTCCTATAATAGTTAGGGTCATTTTTTTATTATTATTTTCATCTTATCATACACATAATTGAATGAAACATCCCTTAGAAAAATAGTGTTCATCATCTTGTTCATTAAACATTTTGGTGAACCCATTTTTCAGTGTTTCACAAAGATGCAATGACATCACCATACAAAATACTACAAAAAATCTAGCAAAATGCATTGCAGATACAATTTTCCAATTGCACCAATGAGAAGAACAAAAAATACTTGAACGTATTACAGTAGCTGATGAAATTACAATGAGCAACTCGACTAAAATTTGAAATTCAATTGAACAAGAAGAATTCCATGACTCTTTTACCTTTGACTCATTCTTGGACAAGCTATGTATGACTGAAAGTGATTACATGAAAGCTATACACTCTACACTAAAAAATCCAACTATGTTCCTAGAAAGGAAACCTGGTCACACATGGAATAATATTTTTGCTATCAAAATACCCAAACTCTGGAAGGAAACATCGATACACAATATGTCCTTAACACTTATGTTGTTGCAGCTTACTGTTCATCCTATATGACAAAAGTAGATAAATTGTTGACATATTCTTTCAAAATAATATGTAAAGAGCATGAAACAAAAAAAAAAATGTTATACAAATGATATGAACTCTTAGAAATACTTTACTAAAACTTCAACAAATGTCCACTCATCTTTCCAGTCACTTGACCCTTTTACTACCACTAAATTCAAGTTCAAGAAAATGTGCTTTCATAAACATAGGACCAACAAAAGAATGAACATTCATTCTGAAACCAACATTACTTTTGAGATCATAACCCAATGAATAAAAAAACATAATGTGCTTATCGGTTATTGATCATTATTTGCACCGACCTACAAATATGCAACAACTATGCCTTGTTGAATTCACATCAGAACATAGAATCACAAAGAATAAAGGTCTGAAAATAAGAAAACCTGCCATCATTAGATTTGTGAAATATAATAAACATATTGAAAAAATAACTATTATAGGGAACAACTATTGTTTTATGTTCCTTTTGTCAATAATGAAGATACATTATATCAAGGATTTAGATCAATTACAAAAGCCTATAATTTCACTAGAAAATGATAAAACACAATGAGTCTAGATACTTGTACAATTTCAATAGTCTATTGGGTGATCTTGATGAAGCTACTAAAGAACTAAAAAATGAACAAGTATCACCCAGGCCAAACAAAAAAAAGACTGTCTCCAATGAGACCGAATAATACGATATTGCTACCAACATAGAATGGTTAAATCATAGACAACAAACAAGTAAAATGGACATTGGTTTCCAGCTATTATAAAATCTAGGACTTATCAAGAACATAGAATAATATAAAATAAGAACCAAGAACAATAGTGAATTGTTAAAGACATAGCCACAAAGAAGAGACTGGACACGAAAACTTGCTAATACAAATTTTCTTGATAGGGGGAGGAGGAATAGGAAAGACATTTACAACTTGATTAATTTTTGAAATGATCATCCATTTATATGATTTTGATCCTTTGTCTGATCCACTGAAATAGAAAGGATTAATTCTAGCCTATATAGGAAAAGTAACATATAATGCAGGTGTCTCAACAATGCATTCTGCTTTACAAATATCTCTCAATAAATCCTCTTACACAATGCTTAGTAATGAAAGCCTTGACACTTTGCAAAAACAATACGATCAATTATTTGTGTTGTTTCTAGATGAGACCTCTCTAATAGGCAGTAGATTCTTACATTCTATAGATAAACAAATCTAGTAGATTAAGTATTTACAGACTAAATATTTCAAAGATGTTGACATGATCTTTTGCGGTGATCTCTATCAAGCACAACCAGCTCTAGAAAGCCTTATTTTTGAATATCCTATAATCAACAAAAAAATAGTGCCATACAGTTTTTTGAAAGATCATGTACAGTGTTATGAACTACAAATAGTTATGCATCAAAGAAATCAAAAGTTTGTTACTATTCTTAACAAAATATGACACAAAATATGACTCAACACAAAAAGCACTGAGGATATAGAATTTCTTAATAATAATTTTCTATGACCACCACCTATGGATCCTACATTCCCTTATCTTTTCAAAACAAACAAATCAGTCACATTACACAACAATAAAATCTTGCCAATTGTTTTTTGGCTAGGAAATTGTTATTGATGCAATTGACGAGTATGAAGAAAACTATGGCAATACATCAATAGATGCTGACAAACTTATACAAAAACAAATTGTACTGAAACAAGGTATGCTTGTATAATTGTATGCAGGAAATTACAATATTGTAGATGGTCTTATCAATGGAGCATATGGTATATTTCAACAATATACAACTCATAACAATGTATATGTTATCTGGATCAAGTTTAATGACAATAAAATTTGTAGACAACAATCGACCAAACTCCAACATCTATACACAGATGCAATATCAACAAATGGGTACCTATACTATGAATAGAAAAATATTTTTCCAACACAAAATTCTCATCACATATAATAATACGAAAATAGTTTCTTGTAAAACTTACATGCAAAAGAACTATTCATAGATCCCAAGGTCTGACACTTGATAGCCTCACTTTCGATCCACTAGGAGTCAAAGCACATGGTCTAGAGTGTACATTGAATTATGTCAAGTACGCAATATCAACTTGCTATATATCTATTAAATTCATTGTCAAAACAAAATTTCAGGGTCAAGAGAAAAGTTGTGAGAAAAATGCAACAACTCATGATAGAAGCAAAATGGCAATTCCAATCCAAGAATATCACAAAAACAAACACATCAATATCTATTGTTTCTTTGAACACACAGTCTACAATCCCATATAGAAGAAATTGTCAGTGACTATGACTTTATGAAATACAATATAATATGTCTACAAGAAACATACTCACCTGATTCTCATATCATTCAAAAATTAGACCAATTCTTATGTTTCCCAATGCATATTAGATATGGTATAATGATATGTATCAATAAATGAATACATATGACAAAAATAAGTTATTTTCATAATGCTAACATTGAAGCTATACAACTCAATTTAATTGCACATAGCTACAAATTCAATCTCATAAATCTATATGCACTTCCTCACATAGGACTTCATGCAATTATTCACACAATCACAAAGCAGTCAACCAGATAGAGCTTGAGGACAAAATCATAATTTTTGGATATTTCAACATAAATATGGAACAAGATAATGCAATAACAAAAGAACTAGAAGCCTTTTTCCAAAGCAACAAAATACATTTTCTTCTCGACAAAAAAAATACTTTTCTCGCATACTTTGAATTCTTTTTATTG
>VDFB02121689.1:0-24280 GCA_007258455.2 Sequoia sempervirens | reverse complement strand
ATAGGGTCTCTTGGACAACGCATCAGCAACAATATGGTGCTAGAAATGGATGAATAATTGTAGACATGTAATAGGAAGTGCTATAGCTCCTTAAGTTCTTTTCAATCCATGTGTTTGCTCATTTTGTTTGTCAACTATGTGAGGGTAGTAAATTGTGCTCAAAATAAATCCAATACCTGTCAATTGAAATAGTTCCTACAAGCTCATGATATGAAATCTACCATCCTTACCACTTGTAATATCGATAGGCAATCTATGTAAGTTAATCACTTCTTTGAAAAACAATTGGATCATTTGAGGAAAAATAAAGGAATGTACATGATTAGTTATCTTATCAAAAGCAACCCTACCATCTTTCCTAGATCCTGTGCATGTCAAGTGAAACAACTCTTTCCAAAAAGTACTATTGGATCTACCATTTCCATCATTCATATTTTCATGCAAACTAAGTAACTTGATCACCTCTCTAAAAAACAATTTGATCACTTGAAAGAGAAATAACCAAGAAGACCTCTTTTTTGTTCTGCTAGCATGTGGAACACTCCCTGACATACGTAAGGACCTCATTTTTTAGCCCTTTCCAAGTAAACCTTGATCCCAGATCTACCTATATGTTTTGAAAACCCTAGGTGACCAGCCATAGGTGCATCATGGAAAGTCCTCAAAAAAATTTCTTGAAGTCCCAAATTAGGTACTAGGTAAATCCTCTCCTTATAGAAGATCAGTTCATTAGTTACCTTGTACTTGTCATCTTGTGTGGTACCATCAAGAATACCTGTAGCCCAAGGATCCTTAACATATTCTGTTGTAACCAGCTCTCTCCAATCAGCTGATATCTCAACTAAAGAGCACAAATAGGGTGTCCTAGACAACACATCAACAATAATATTTTTCTTTCCTTTGACATACTAGAAATAAATAGGGTCTCCTGAACAACGCATCAGCAACAATATGGTGCTAGAAATGGATGAATAATTGTAGACATGTAATAGGAAGTGCTATAGCTCCTTAAGTTCTTTTCAATCCATGTGTTTGCCCATTTTGTTTGTCGACTATGTGAGGGTAGTAAATTGTGCTCAAAATAAATCCAATACCTATCAATTGAAATAGTTCCTACAAGCTCATGATATGAAATCTACCATCCTTACCACTTGTAATATCGATAGGCAATCTATGTAACTTGATCACTTCTTTGAAAAACAATTGGATCATTTGAGGAAAAATAAAGGAATGTACATGATTAGCTATCTTATCAAAAGCAACCCTACCATCTTTCCTAGATCCTGTGCATGTCAAGTGAAACAACTCTTTCCAAAAAGTACTATTGGATGAGGATCTACCATTTCCATCATTCATATCATAGTTTGCGGACTCTGTGGACTCGCCGCGGACTCGAGAGTCCCGACCCTGGCCGAGTCAACTCGCCACGGACTCGGGAGTCGAGTCTAGGAGAGTCCTGGGTCAAGACTCCCGAGTCCGAGCTCAGGACTCGGCCAAGTCCTGAGGTCGAACTCGAGAGTCCCGACCCAGGACTCTCCTGCGCGGCTGAGTCATAAAATGGGTTAAAACCCATGTTTCTTTTTATTTTTTTGTTCATTTTTAGACTCTCAATTGTGAAAAACAGGTCTACAAATTGCTTTGGGGTTGATTGAAGCAAGGAGAACGAACTAGAAAGGTGGAGGGTGTTTCACACGAGTCCATTGACTTGGATGACATTGATCCATATGGTGAATGGACTATTGATGAACAAAATGATGAGGCTGATGTCTTCCTTACTGATGAGTATCTTGCTGAATTAGAGAGAGCAGCAGCAGAAGAATATAATGACCCTGCTCAAACTGACCTCAAAATGCTGATTGAAGGCTCAAGGAATTTGATCAAAAACTTTGCATACAAGGGTCATATGACTGATATAAAATTTCAGTTTGCTAAAATGGCACTTTCCTTCACTTAGCATCAATAAGGATACTTGCAAATGACTCTAAAATTGTCTAAACAATGACCTAACATGATTGTGCAACTTATTTTGGCAATATTCAATGCATATATGTGACTGAAACTACTTGCAATATGCAGCTACAGCAACTAGTAATTATGACAAACACTTTGGATGCAACCTAAGATAGCATTTATGCACTTATAGCCAAGTGGCATTAATACAAACACTTGGTATGCAAAATTATAACATTATTTATGCTAAAAAGAAAACCTACAGCCAATTGACATTTTGTCAAACAATTGGCATGCATACTATAAGCTGAGTACAAATGATATAGAATTGCTCAATGACAACTACAAATGACCAGCAAATTAGTATCTCTTATTACAACACAATGATCCAATACAATGCTCATCAATAAGCCAAGACTCTTGGCATTTGCATTGATTACAAAATATGATAATTGCTGGTAAAGAAATATGCACCTACAGCTGCAACTCTAAACTTTCCCATATGCAATAAAATTATGAACTACTAATAGTGGAACCTGATTGAATGTTGAAGCCCTTGATGATAGATGAAGTAGCAATCAAATTCCAAGCAAATTGAACTCCTCTTAGGCCCAATTGATGCTTTCACCCAGCCGCCCCTGTTTGGCAATACTTTAGATAAATAAATGCAGCCTCTAAGCTCTTCGAATTTGTTATGAAAATGATTTCCAACACCAAAGGAAGCAATCCCTCAAGTACCCACAAAATTATATCTCCTTATTGAAGAGCAACGAATGAAAATGTAATTTCTCCCATGGCTGATCTGCAGACTGAAGCAAAATTACAGACCTCAAAATATCTCATAAACCTCTCCAAAAATGACCTCCAATGATTGCAATAAGTCCAATGAGAAAGATTGAAGTATCTTCCTCCACTATCCAACTAGGGTTGGTGTTGCACAACCGAAATTGGCACTTAACCAGCTAGGTTTGGTCTTTCACAAACGAAGACTGGAAAACAATAAGCTAAGCATTCAGCTTCAGCAGTGTAGTAGAAAAAGTGTGTTCAACTCAAGATGTCCAAATGCATAGCCCAAGCCTCTTTTTATACTTTTTCAACCTCATCACCAAGAGACTTCTAGAAGATTCCAGAAATATTCCTTAAGTGACTTTATTATTTTATTATTTTATTATTAAGTCACTTAAGTCACTTTTTATTATTAAATTAATTAAATAATAAGTCATCCCTTTTGATATTTTATTTTATGGGAATAACTTAATAAATAATTAATTTAATAACATCTCTTGATTTAATTAAATCATCAATTAAGCTATCCTCATTAATTATCAATAATATGGACAACTTAATTAAATAATTTAATTAAATCACCATACCTCCAATTCGGGGACATGACAAAGAAGAAGCAGCAAGATTGGATGCCATGGAGGACGATGAAGACACATTTGAATATCATGTTTCCCCTGCTCGATCTCCTAGTCCTCGTTTGGATACTATAGCACGGGCACCTTCTAGTTCTGGGCCTCCAAAATTGAGTACCATTGGGAGGGGAAAAAGGAAGATGTAGATTACATGTGGTTGTTAATGTTTTCCTCTTTTTGACATGATTATATGTAAACATTTATAAACTTATGATGCTGTTATACATTGAAACTATGAGTATTTGATGACTATGAATGATGAAATTTCAATTATTGAGTGTTTCATGATCATATGACATGTGTAATCTTTGAATTATGAGTGTTTGATAATCAAATTAGGCTCTTATGTTCTCTAAATGCATTAATTTGTTCTTGTTTTTTTGTAAAACTACGGTTTTTTTTTTTGCCGAGTCCTAGCCAAGTCTTTTCCCGAGTCCATGCCGAGTCCCGAGTCCGAGTCATATTTTTGGGCTGCCGAATCTGCGGCGAGTCCGAGTTTTCCAACTATGATTCATATTTTCATGCAATCTAAGTAACTTGATCACCTCCCTAAAAAACAATTTGATCACTTGAAAGAGAAATAACCAAGAAGAGTGTATGGTTCACAACAACATAAGTGCAAACCTTTGAGAGGTTCATGTTGAGATGCATGATTGTACAGGTACCTTTCTATTTCTAACTTGGGTTAGAAAATGAATGTAACAAATTCACCATATGCTCTTCCTTGATTTGATTATGTATGGCTCTCTCTATCCACTATTTGAAGGCATCCTCAAATTCCCACAAGGCCAAGGGTTTTCCTTATTAAGAAAAATGATCTCACCATACTATTGTTGTGTTACTCTAATTTTATTATGAAGACCTTGTTGAATTTTTGTTGTTGTGACATTCGCTTCCTCAGTAGGAAATATGTCTCCCACATGTCTATTCTCTATTGAAATATGCTAACCAATTTTTTTGGCACAACTTTTACACAATAACCAACACTTGGCCAATTTGATTAGCGTTAGCGCCAAAACCAAAACTCTATCAAAGCAACTCTAACCAAGAATGCGCCCTAAAACCACTGAAGGAAGAGGGGCAGGCATATGGTCAGAGGATCCCTAGGATCAAATAACTCAACAACTGAAATTGCTTACAACTAGAACTGTAAAATAAACTCAATGCCAAGAATGTGCACACAAGATCCCTTTGAAGGCGAGGTGCTAACATATGGCGGAGCAATTATTACAAAACTGAAATAAACTTAGGCAGTGAACTAGCCATGAAAGATTTCCACTCAACCACTCATGAGTTAATTGATTACAAAACTGAAATAAACTTAAATAGTGGGGGGAAAGCTACAAACAATTCAACTAATTCATCCGTTGCGGCGGGCATCCACTCATGAGTGGGAATTCACCACTTTTTCAGTGGGTACAATGAGAGAATTAGCAAGTTCTTTTTTTTTCCACACTGGCGGTAAACCATCCAGGGGTTACAATGAGATAATTAAACACAAATAAAGCAGCAATTAAACAGACTAAAATAGTACTACTGTTATCGGCCTTACAATGAAGAGAACTACTGCAAATTATAAGTGTTAATTGATGTATAATCAATGTATATTGAAGAAAGAAGATCTCTCACACTTCCAAAGTTTTCAATCACTGAAAACTAAGCCAAAATCTGAACTAATGATGAATCTGATATAAAACCAGCAAACTGAGATTTCTTACCAGCAATTAGCCATCAATAATTTGTTCTTAACTTCATCCCCAAAGCTCCTGTCTTCTTCAAAAGGACTGCTCAAGAACTAGCAGCAAAGATTTCCAAGAAATAATGCATAACTTGGAAAGAATTAAGTCTAATCTGTAAATGCCAACAATTTAGAATGCAGACCAGCAACTTCACAATAACCAAATGGATTATAACTTCTTCAAACTTGCTCCAAAACGCCCAAGATTGAAAGCAATGAACTCTAAAGTAAGGCGTCCAACTAGCAAGTGTTAAACAAAGCCAAACTCATAAAGAATAAAGGCACATATGTCAATAACCACTTAATGAGAATGGTACGGCCCTAAGAAGAGGGCAACCTCTCTAGAAAATTGGAGAGCTCACAATAAAATCTGAAAATTTGCACAATAGGGCGCCACAAGCATAGGAATCCATGGGACAAATGCCCATAACCAAATTAAAATCACCCAAAGAGCTGCAAATGAAATTCTACTTCAGCCATGAACAGACCAGCAAGCTCTAAACTGAAAATAACATCAATTTCTCCAACAATGATGCCCAATGTGCACTTTTGAATGAAGCACACTCTCAATCCACCATCTAGGGAACCATAGTTTCAGGTCCGAAGAATGGAGTGGAATTGCTAAGCTTTCCCTTAGCCGGATTCTGGGTTTCAAACCAGCAGCATAACTTTACAATATTTCAAAAGATCAAGAACTCTTCTCAAAGCCTCAATATATAAGCTTCAATTGGCAATTGAATCACTTCAAATTCCAAGAAGTTGAATCACTTCAACTTCCAAGAGGGACGCCACCTTTAAGCATTTTACTTTTTGAAATAATAAAACTTTATTCAACCTCCCTTTAGGCGTCCAACTTAATAATGCAATAATAAAGCATTTAATAAATCATTAAATGCACAATTGATCCCATAATGTCCCCTCTTTAAAAACAACATGAAGTTATCACTCCTAGGCGTGGGGTACAACTGAGTAACATAAAATTGACTAAGTATAAACTTAGTCCATTGAGAGATAGAAGCCAAAGCCAAAACCAATGCCCAAACTAATTCTGCCAAAAATAGAATGATGACTTGAGCTGATACTACAAATGATGCTACTGCCAAAATTAGACTTACTAAAAATAGCCAATGCCAAAAATAGTAAGTTCACTTCAAAACCATCAAAAAGCCAAACTGAACCATCGGATTGCAAAGGATTGAACTACTACTAAACAGATACTGCTAAAAGATAGACTTGCTAAAAATAGAAAACTACTATAAATAGTAAGTCTGCACAACATCTTCTGAACGCCAACTAAACAGTATTTGAAAGAGGAAACCCCCGAAAAAGCACTGAAAGAGAAAACCCTAATTTCCTGCTTCAGCTTAGCCTACGGATTTCCGGAAATAGGTTAAATCCAAATGAAGAGCGTATGGCCAAAATGGGGATATTACATCTATATCTTGATGAAATCCTCTACTTGGTGGCCATCTCAGAGGTATAAACATCAAACATTGTACCATGGATATCCAAAATAGACCAAATATTATCATGAAATGACTCACCTATGGATGAGGCCATGGTTGTCTTAATGCAATGTGCAATCCAAGCTACTTGTTTCATCCTCTTAGATCTATCTTCAATGCCTTGAAGTAATACTTCATTCCCCTTGAATTTCAATTCCATTGTAAACTCTCCAATAGAATGTAACCGTTGTATGCCCAAAACTATGTAGCCTTCCCTAGACCCATGATATAGAATTCATTGCACACCTTGTGTTTATCCATTGTGATGACAAGATTTCGTACCTTCTTGATGCAACGAATGGTGAATCCATCTTGTATTCTCTCATCCTCTGCAAATTCCCCTCCATACATCCAAGGGTGCAAACCTACTTGTAGCCTGATTCCAAAAACACCACACTATGCTTAGTTAAAATAACTCAAATATCAAAATAACATCTATCTTGCTTACCACCTTCCATTATTGAGCATATTTTTGTCCTTGCAATTGTGACTAACTCCATTAGACCCTAGTCTACATTGAGCATCATAAACTTGTCTTGAAGCGTAGAACTTAACTCCATGGATTGGCTTATGAACTATGAGCATTGCATCTTCATAACATTGCTAGAATTCACAATATATTCTATATGATTATTTATGAGTTTAGGTTTTATTCAATTGCATGGGATGGACTTGTCAAAAGTAATGATATTGATCCTATCAAAAAAATTATTGTTGTACCCCAAACTATCACTTGGACCCTATTTGATGTAGTCATGAATGGAGAGTCCATAGAAAGGAATGTCTTTGGACTCTCCAACCGTGCAACTTAGAGATGACACAATAGAATCAACATCGAATAACAACCAACTTCTCATTGATTCAATATTATAGAATGGTTACTATTGACTTATTAGCCTATCACATGCAAGTTACAACTATAGACTGGCTCATAGGCTTATTTTAAGCTTACATGCAAAGATATGACAATTACTATCGCAAACTGACTTGCTAATTACCATCTTCCTAAGGTTGATTCTTGATTAGACCTTTGATGTGCTCCAAATGAATTCTAAAGGTATATATCAGCTCCAAGCTCTAGGAATGATCTATGTTGGTTGCAAGGTGTTCCGAATCTCGATGTCCAATATAGCATGTAGGTTGGCTAAAATCCATCAATGAAGCATTGGGTGTTGAAGAAAATTAATGTGGTTCTAACTAAAGGTCCCTCTGGTCTTGCCTTGTCTTGAGATAGGTTGGGCTGAACATCGCAAGGCACGGAAAGGTTCCGCAAAATTTTCCTGATGAACTATATGTTGATTATTTTGAGCTATGATCCTCTGACAGCAATAACTTTCTACACTCTTATTTGAAATCTAGATATGATGTTCGTGAGTTATTGTAGAACTCTTGTTTTCTGTCACGAGCCAAAATGATGTTATGCAATGAAATGCAGTAAATTGCTTTGGGATGCTCCTACATCAGACTCTCGGAGTTATTTGAAAAGTGAGTCTTGCACTTTGTTGGTTCTAAGGGAAATCCAAGGTGCTCCACCTCAGCTTGTGAATTCCATGATGAGTCTTCTGCTAGTCTTCCTTTCTACTTGACTAGGTATTCTCTATGTTGCCTATATCTAGTGTTGTGTCCAATTTTATTGTCCAAGATTTGTTCTATTTGCTGCTATGGTTTCTATGGTAGTTGTTCTTTTAAGTGAATTTATGTAGTGTTGTCACTTGACTGGCCTTCATGGTATTGATAGAGATCTTCGTTGTCAAATATAGGTGATATACCAAGTGCTTTTGGTAACTCAACCTCGTAGGTGTTTCTCAAATCAAATTTCTTGAGAATCTTACATGGACCGAACTTCATCATGTTTAGCTTGTTGTATGTGCCTACTAGAAATCATTATTTTTTGAGATATACCATAACTTCATCCCCAATAGAAAATTCTTTGTGCTTATGCTTTTCATTTTCCCATCCCTTGTATTTGTTGTTCATTGTCTCCAAGCACTCCTTTACCTGATTGTGTATTGTTTCCATGTATCCTACAAATTCTTCTACCTTTGCACTCCTTTGGTTTTCCTTACTAATGTCTCTAGGTTCCGCTACTCGTCTAGGTTGCAATCCAGTCACAATTTTGAATGGTGTCTCCCTCGTACTTTTTTTCACTAAGTTGTATGCGAATTTTTGTTTTGGTAGAATCATATCCCAATTTATTGGCTTATCTCCCACTAAGCATTACAACAAATTGCCCAAATTCCAATTTACCACTTTTGTTTGTCCATCAATCTATGGGTGAAATGTTGAATTGAATTTTAGGTCGGTCTTCATCTTCTTGCATAATGTTTTCCAAAAGTATCCTGTGAACTTTGTATCCTTGTCTAAGACTATACTCCGTAATAATCCATGCAATCTCATAATCTCTTTGAAAAATAGGTTAACATGTACAACATCATGGGTGTTCTTACAAGGAATGATTGTGCCATTTTAGAAAATTTGTCTACTACCACGAATATAGAGGTATGTCCTCTTTGTGTCCTTGGCAATCTCAATATGAAATCCATGTTGATATTATCCCAAGGACTCTCCAACACTATCAAAGGTTGATACAATCTAGTATTCTAACTACTCCCCTTGGCAATTTGACAAGCCCTACACACTTGAACAAACTTCCTTGCATCCTTATATATTTGAGGCCAAAAATAATGTCACTTACTAAATCCATTGTCTTATCAATTCCAAAGTGTCTTGCTAATCCGCCATTATGTTTCTCTTTGATCAAGTTCTCCCTCATTGAGCTCCTAGGGATGCACAATTAACTCCCTTTGAATAGCATGCCATCTTTAGTGAAATAATCCAACCACTTACTCTTGTCTATTACAACTGGCTCCCTACTTGCTTTCCAAGTTTCCACAAAATCTAGGTCATCTTCATACATGTGTTTGAGCTCTTCAAATCCCATCACTTCTATCCTCATTTTCGTCAATAGGCTTCACCTTGTACTCAATGCATCTGCAACTTTGATTTGTTGCTTCTATGCTTCAACACAAATTTGTAACTCTGCATTAACTCTACCCATCTCATGTGTCTCTGATTCAACTTTCCTTAACTGTTCAAATATTGTAAGGTTTGATTGTCAGTGTACAACACAATCTCCTTTGAGAATAGGTAATAGCTCCACTTCTTCAAGGCTTGGATTATGCATAGAACTCTTAATCATGGACTAAGTATCTATTCCTTTTATCATTCAAATTTTCACTAAAATAAGCTATTGGTCTCCCATATTGACTCAACGTTGCTCCTATCGCACTTCCACTAGCATCACAATCATTCTGAAATACTTTGTCAAAATTAGGTAGTGCTATCATTGTTGCTTTGTTCCTTTTGCTTCAGTAGTTCAAAACTCTTTTGTGCTCTTTCCATTTGAACTCCTTTCAATCTCCCCTCATTGTTTCTTTCAACGGTGTGCAGATGGCATTGAGATTCCTGATGAACTTCCTATAGAAGCTTTCCAATCATGAAAAGAGCTTACCTCTTAGATGTTTGATGGTGTAGGCCATTCAACAATTGCTCTTACTTTCTCTGAATCCATCTTCAATCCTTCTACAAAAATGACAAAACCCAAATATACTAATTATGTCTTCATGAAACTATATTTCTCTATGTTTATCAACAACTACTCTTCTCTCAATCTTTGAAATACTTGCCTAATGTGTCGAAAATGTTCTTATTTGGTCCTTGTAAAAATTCGAATATCATCTAAGTAAACAATAACAAACTTACCCAAAAATTTCTTCAATACCTCATTCATTAGTTTCATGAATGTGCCTAGTGTGTTAGTTAACCCAAAAGGCATGACTAACCACTCATACAAACCCTCATTTGTCTTGATGCAATCTTTCATTCATCACCCTCTCTAATCCTAATTTGATGATACCCACTCTTCAATTCAATCTTTGTGAAATACTTTGTGCCACTCAAACAATCCATAATGTCATCCATCCTTAGCAATGGGAATCAGTACTTGACAATGACCTTGTTGACAGCTCTTGAATTGGTGCACATCCTCCATTCTCCATCTTTCTTTGGTGCTAAAAATGTTGGTACTGCACATGGGCCTAAACTTTCTCTAATTAGTCCTTTCCTTAGCAACTCCTGCATTTGTCTATTTAACTTAGCATTTTCTGCTAGTGTCATCCTATGCATTGCTTTGTTTGGCAAACTGGCTCTTGGTAAAATAATAATTGTGCCCACGTAAAGCAATAATTGGACCCTCGAATTGATTTTTTTTTTTGTTGATCAATTAGGAAAAGGGCATGATAGGCCTAATAGAGATGGTCTAGTTGCTTGGACAACAAAATACTTTGTGTTGGAAGGTGGTAAGTAAAATAGATGTCATTTTGACATTCAAGAATTTATAACTAAGCATAGTGTGGTGTTCTTGGAATCTAGCTACAAACAAATTTTCCACCCTTGGATATATGAAAGAGAATTCACAAAGGATGAGATACTACAAGATGGCTTTGCCATTCCTTCCATTGTCCACAATCCACAACTCTCAAAAACATTGCCCTTTTAAGGGACACTAATATGACATTGATCAAGGGCTGATTTTTAGCATCTTTCCACCCATTAAAACAATGGACGCTCCTATCTCGACCCATGAATCCCTTATGGGCTTCAATGAAACTTCTACAAGCTTGACCTCTTTGTCCAATAAGGTTACATGCACCTTCCCATAACTCGGGCCCTTGCACTCTTTTGGAGCTTCATTAATTTTTCTCACCATTTCTTGCCAATATGGTGAGCAAAAAATATTGAAAGCCAACCCATTTGCATATATACACCTTGCTATGTGTTGATTGGCAATGTCTCGACTCTCATTTTGAAATATCATTTCCAAAGGTCTCTTTGGTCTCTAGTGGGTTGTTCTTCACGAGTGTCCAAAAATGAGTGGCTCTCTACCACAACATTGGGATTAGATGAGAGCATATAAGGCTTCATTCCTTTTGATCTTCTCTTTGCTAAAGGATAATTTACTCTACATCATGTTAGTTCATTTTCTTTCTCCTGCTCATCAATATATGCTATCACTTGCTCCAATGGCACAAGTACACCATTCTTTCCAAGACAAACTTTGATGCCTAGTTTAGGAATTCCGCACAAATGTGCTTTTAACTAACTATATGAAGTTGAATACCTAACATGACACAGCTTGCAAATCCAAATATAATGTCCACCACTTGCAATTGACTGTATCATCTCAACATATTTCCAATGAGAACTTGGATATGTTTTAATGTAGGTTGGCCTATGGAGCTAGAACTAGTTGCCATTATAATTCCTATGGAAGGAAATTTTATAAACAACACATTCAAAACAAATAAAATTTTAAAAACCAAAAATAGATATATAAAACCAAACTCTTTTAAAATTTTAAGCATAGTGATACATTTATAAAAAAAGGAAAGAAAAACAAACCAATAGAGTTTGTTTCATGTTTGTAAAACAAAAATGTAGGTAAAAAAGAAAACTTCACCTCTTTTCAAAAATATTCTTCTATAATTTCTTTGGCAGCTAATGGACACTTGCAAATGTGTAGGAATAGCAATGCAACCACTGGAACTTTCAATGATCAATTTTCAGTCCCCTTTGTTGAATGACAAGCAAGGATGAATGTTCAGCTTTTTAGAATGGTATTTGTCTTTTGCAATAAAAATGAGCAAAAACGAGTTTGGTTTGGTATTTGAAATGCTTTAGATGTCATTTTTAGGGTTAGGAATTCATTTTAAGGTAACTAGGTCGAAGTCAAAAGGGGGAAAATTTTTATAAAGGAAAAATGTTAGAATTTTGATGGCTTTGTTGTGAGTTTGCCTAGATCTGCCTAGAGTCTCCTGGGTTCATCCTAGATGAACCCAAATCCCCCATGCCACTCCCCATTGGAATTTGCATGGGATTCATACTGACTATTAATCCAACTCAAATCAAACTAGAATCTGGCTGGTACCCTGGCAGATTTGCTAGCATAGGCTCAATTTGTATAGCAGCCCCATACACTCTATGGTGACAGCTGAAGATAGCAAAAATATGTAAAACAAGTCTGAATCCCTTGTCAATCAGCAGCAACTGGCAAATCTAACCTTGAACCCTAAAAACCAGCAATGTGAAGATGGCATGGCAGCAGCAATACTAAAAAGTTAAAAACAACCTCTTCAAAATCATCAAATCTATAATTATATGATGGCATGAGGAGTTGAATGATGGCTAGGAATATTCATTACAACAAATCCAATTGGAGCACAGCCATTGAATGATGTATAACATCGCTTTAATCAAATGACTTTCTTTTATAGTTGCCTTTTTGGGCTCTCCATCTAAATTTGCCTTTCCCTCCAAGTTTTTAAAAACACTTTGTAAATAAAATATTACATCAATCTTCTATACTGAATATTTAATATTACTTTTCCCTCCAAGTGTTTGGAAACACTTTCTGAATTACAAATTGAATTAAGTGTTTAAAACACTTTTTAAACATTATATAAGCTCTATAGTAATATTTAAGTTGCCCTTTCGACAATAAAGTGATTGGGCCCAACTTAAAATATTATTATTAAATTATTTCCCTCATTTTATCCCTTAGCCTATAGGAAAGAAGAATAGGCCATGGGTCCTCAATTAGTTCTAATAGTTTTGAACATGGGGCATGACAATTAATGATTTCACTAACCATGGAAACCCTAGCTTGAGATTTCAAAAACCCTCATAAATTTGAACAGCAATACTTCATAAATATGACACAAGGGTTCTCGGATATGACTATATTTTCAATCAATTGATATAACTTTATTTCATGTAAACATTTTAAGCCTTTTTATTATTTCTCTTTGTACTAGTAACCTCTTTGGGCTTTGATAAGAAAGTTTTATTACAAAAAAAACTCAACTTTTTATGGAAAAACAGAAAATTACAAGTCTATTAGTGTATTTTTAAAGTTCTTTTAGCTCTTGTTAACCATTTACCAACACTTAAGGAAAAACTTATGTACTCAAGGATCTGGCCCATGCATTTTCAGACCTGTTCACTACAAGAAACAAATTTGAGAATGCAAGGATTAGTTGTAAACCTCCCTCAGCTGTTCCTAGATTGCAAAAGAGAAAAGGAAATAGCCTTGGTATGTCAAATTTTTTTGCCAAAAATGCCTAGAAATGGTAGGGGACAGCTAGCCATCTTCAACAAGGCCAAATTCCCCCCAACCATCCTAGGGATAGCTGGTTGTCCCCTACAACAGAAGCATACAAAAGGCAAACTCTTTTTAAAGTGTACATTTTCTACGACAACATGGTTTCACTTTGTCAACCACTTGCAAGCCACTCTTAAAGCCATGAACATCTCCACCAAATTGTGTATAACTTAGTAGCCTCATGGATTGCACTTCGTCAACACTAGAACTTCAACAGCATCACAAACTTCACTTTGTTTGCCCCTTCCAAGTTACTTCTGCCACAACTAGCATCTTCTACAGGGACACAGTTTCACTTTGTTAGCCACTTGCAAGTTATTTCTATAGAAACTAACCTCTAATGAGAAATTGTCCGCCATGCATACTGCCTTGTGATCTTAAGATTGATAGACTCTTGAGTATCATCAGACTCCAGCCACATGTTAAGATCTTGATCTTGAAGATGCCACACAAGATGTGGAGGTAGCATTAGGTATTGGTTGAGGTTCCATTAGATAAGGCAATCCCTTATAGTAGCAATGACTCAAACTTAGACTTCAATTTGATGTCATGATAATAGATGTTGATTAGGTTAAGTGGCAGGTTTTCTATGCTTTTGTCATTTTGTAGTTCAATCTTGCAGTCTTTGGACATTTTGTTGTATTTTTTTATAATATATTTAGACATTGACGATGAAAGTATGGAAATTTGTTAATTTGTGTTTTGACTATCATGTGAATTATGAATTCAACTCTAATGTTATGTATTATTCTATAATGTATATGATGAATTCCTTATCAATGTTATCATAAGAATATTTGAAATTTCCTATATTTAAAATTTACCCCTTTTTTTAGTAGTCATTCCTTGCCATCCCCTAAAAGATGGCCTCCCAAAAATGTGTCCCCCCATCCCCTACTATCCCCATCCCAAAAACTTGGTGTGATATAGGCAAAAACCAATGTAATTTATATGATATAACTAAAAGAAATTCTATAGTAAGCTTTTCATTCAAGTGACACTTCCAAGATATGCGACGTGAAGAAATTTCATCTAAAATATTCTAACATGTAGAGATGTCCCCATGTATGCTTTTGAGATGGGCATGTGTTTCCAATATAGGTGTTGGCGTAACAATTAGCACCTCTGGAGTGCGAGTTGGTACGGACAGCTATACACAGTGCGTATTGACTGCTCTTCAAATTAGGAGGGGAAGCTCCCTCTTATGCTGATTTGCATGAAAAAGTAAAGTAATCTAACTCCTATCTTTTTGTCTCAGCTAGAAGAGGCACAAGGTTAAGAAAACCATGAACATTGCAGCTAAGGATTTTCTGGTTTCGCAAATCTCTAACTGCAACTAAACTAAAAGCTTTAATCTATCCAATCTCCTCAAGAAAACAGAGCATGAGGAAAAAGGAGCAGGAATGTTTTTATGATAAACTCCACAACAGGATTTCCAAGGAGGAGGGACCTGTTGACGTGGTTTTTGTGACCGCACCAATCAGCAGAACAAAGTTTCCCAACGGATACCTTATTCTCTCTTGAACAAAGTATTCAGCATGCTAAGATTGCGAGTAAGATCATGCTTTCAACTCCAAGGTTCTTTTAATGCGAATAGACCCAGTTTGGTTGATGTGTATTTGCTGTGTTCTTATGAGGGGACTTACACAATTGTTCAGAATACGTGTAGTAACAACAAAATTGTTCTTTGGAAGGGATTTTCGTGTGAATGATTTGGCTTTGAAGTGCAAATTTCCTAAAACTAACCAAAAGAGTACGGAATTTGAATGGCTGCAGAGATTTCTAAATTCTAAACTCTAACCTAAATGCAAAGGGTGTTATGCTCAATTTCAATGAACTTCGAACAAACGTTGTCTAGCCTCCTATGGGACAGCTTCGACAAAGTAAGTGCAATCTTCAAAGGGTAAAAAGGATGTTCAAATCACGATTCGATAATGCAATTACCATCACAACGATGCATAGCTACACATGAACCTTGATCGAAGTTAAGTATAGAGTGTTCCAGTTGACCACGCAAGACAAGCTTACCATCAGTAAGAGTGTTAGTGGTATGGATAAAAGAAGCTCACTTACATCAAGCATAAGCATCCATATTTAACTATTAGCATGAAATTAAGTCCTAGTTGAAGTCAAAGGAAGAAGAAACCTCACGAACTGTTCACAACAAAGTTCGAATTCACCATCAATGAAATGCTTTATTATGATTAGCCTTTTGTGACAATCTCTTACAAAATTCTCAAAGGGAGAATTCCCCTTCTCCTTCAACAATGCAATGAAAACTACTCTAACTCAAAAGTATCTACTCTCTATTCTGCTTCAAAATCCGCTATGCTGACTACATCTGATTCTAACTATTAGATTACAAATGAGAGGGACTCCCCCTTATATAGCTGGCCAGTTTTAATGGACGGTCCAGATTGAATTACAATGGAGGGCTCAGATCGAGCCACCTCAGCCCTAGACAAGTTTTCCCTAAAAACCGCCAGAAGGTGGAGTGGTGTCACAAATGCTCCCAAAAATAGCAGATTCCTCCTTGACCATCATGAGCAATTAGCCCACTACCCTTCTAGAAGATTCTCGTCCATGACTCGGATTCCCTTGCTCTTCTCTCTGACCGCGTATGCTACGAATCGTGCCAGTACCTCATCAACCTCCTCCTCAGAAATTGATGGAGTAAGATTTAGCTGATATTCCAGGATAGCCACCATTTGTTCATGCTTGTCACAGGACTTTCCCCAAGCTTCCATAGAGTCCTGCGTACTCTGAATGATCGCTGAAAATGCCGTCATGTTCTCAAAGTCCAGCTGAGAGAACCTCTTCATCTCGGAGAAGAAAGGTTGCAACCTTGCCTTCAATCCGTCAATCTCAACCTCTTCAGGAGCCATCCTCTTGGCGAACAATGCCTCCAATGTGTTGAGGATACTCTCGTGAATATTCCTCATTGCCTTCTTGATCCTGATGGACTCTACAGCTGCCGTATCGAAGAAATTCTTTCCAGTGAATGCCGCCGAATGCCACCCACGAAAATCATACCTGTCACCTGCTTGGATCACTCCTTCATTCACCAAAGTTTGCGTGGGCACACGCATCAAGGCGGGGAATAGTTTTGTCCTGAAAAATATGGGTGTCTCCCCAAGCTTGCTCGACATTATCTAGGTGTGAAAGGATACCAGATGCATTCTAAAACGATGAGACAAGATCAGCCATGAAATTTTCTGCCTCAGTACGGACACCACTTATCCACTTGTCTCCCTCTCGTATAGCTCTCTTCATCTCCTCAAGCCCACTGATTGGTTCTCGTGGTAGCTCAGGCGGAAGCTCTACCATTGGGTTCTCCTGAGCAACTGGATGTGCCAGATGTTGCACATACTCGACTAAAGTCTTGTGCTCCTTTTTCAATCTTTTGTACTTCCCTTCCTTCTTCACCAGCCTGTCCTTCAATGCCTGGAATGAACTTTCAGCTTCTTCCACCACCTGCACTCCGGAAGGACGTCCCAACTCAATTGTGGTGACCGTGTAATTTTCCGGCATTGCATCACTTAAATCATAATCTTCTCTTGGAACAGCAACATGGAGGCTGCGTGAACCTGCCTCATTAGTCTCCATTCTTGTATACTTTCTTGCTCTCTTCCTTTTAGGCGATGTACTTGTCCTGTTTAGAAGCTCTTCCATTTCAACCGCCAGGTCAGCATCGTCATCCTAATCCCTCCTGATTGCCTGTGAGAGCCAATTGCGCTGAATATCATAAATAATGAGGGGCTGCTCTTCCGTTGCCTCCACTTCACGGACTTCTTCCCGAGCAACATTCCGCTGAGGCTCAATTATTTCAACGTTTTGATCGCTCTCTTCACGAGCTCCAACGTCTTCCTCTTCGAAGGAAAAATCGAAGTGGGTATCTGTTTCTGTCTCTTCCCCTTCATCTGGCTGATTGGCTCCTTCAGGGACATTGGCACTCTGAGTATCTAATTCTCTCGGCATTGGTTGGTTAACCTCTCCAACCTCTGGTTCTTCGTTTCTTGGAGCTCTCTAATCTGCAAATAGTGAGACCTCGCGCACACTGGAGGAATGGGTCACCAACTGAGTAGATGACGTGTCCTCCGATCCCTGAGGTTCCGGTTGAACAGGATCTTCTTGCGGTGGTTGTGGCTCCGAAGGTTGGGCAATTTGTTTCTTTCTCTTCGCCAACACCGGTGGCCTTTTGTCACCCATGAGGTCATATGTGAAGGCAACTGACCTCCTCCTTAATCTGTGAACGCACTCCTCTACCCAAGCCCTTGTGAAAGTCAAGACGGGAATAGACAAAGTATCTAAATCCGTAATCCTCGGTTCAGCCCAATCTACTGGTGGGATCAGCGTGTTCTTTATGGATTCATAATCCGGATGAGTTATCCTAGCATCCTCTTCGACTTGATCTGGCACTTGGATCACTTCACATTCTCTGATCAACTTGAGAGGCAACCTCGAAAACGTTCTTTTCCTAATCTCAGTCTCACTTCCAGCATTCGCCCAGAAATCTTCTAGGTGAGCTTTGTGTCTGTACTCCACACCTTGCACTGTTCCAATTTTTCCCCGAGAATCGAAATCTTGCCGGCTGGTATGAAGAGTCAACTTATAGAACTTCAATTCTTCCTCAGCCTCCTTGGCTGCCTGCAGAGTAGGGCATTCTTCAAGTGAGTTTCCCAACACAATGGGGAAGTGCAAGCCTCCCTTCTTCTTTCTCCTTTGATTTTGTCGTAGGCTACCAGTTGCCTAGACAGCTCAAGTAGTATCATCCTGTTCGTTGGGTACCTCGGTAATCTGTAGACGTACGAGTCATACCCCAACAGCCTTAAATAAGTAAACTTTGGGAATTGGACGAACCAAAACCCGTATTCTTCTATCAACATCTGTGCCTCTTCAGATATCCTTTGTTGTAACCTCTGCTGGAGGGTCCTTGTGATATACATGGTGAAAGCATCATTTACTCTCTCGAAGTCAGTTGTGTGCGTGAGATGCAATTGTCTGCAAGATTCGTGAATTTTGAACTAATTATAACCACAGCCAATTGGTTCCTGGTATGCCAACCCTCTATACTTTGTCATTCGAGCAAGCATGTAAATAACATACGAGCTCATGTAGAATGTTCTCGTTCTTTTCAGATCCCGGAACTGTTCATCAATATTGTCACTTATCATCTGTGCCCAATTTACTTGCACCTTTCCTTCGAGCACCACACTAATGTAGAAGAACATCCATGGCTCAAACACAAATGACTGCGGACTACCGTTAACCCTACTAAGCAACATAATTATATCGCAGTACTCCTGTTTCAGCTCTTCTGAGATTATCTGCTTTGGCAGCCTTGCAGCAGGAGGCTTCGGCTTTCGCATCCAAGTGGTGTTGATCCTCTTCATGCACTTTTCGAAGGACGTGGCGTACATCTGGTCAGCCTTTGCCTTGGATTTGTACAGCATTCCATCTGTAGCCAGTATTCCAAATGCCTCGCCAATTGCATCAAGAGCGAAGTTGGCCAATATCATACCGTCTGGAGACACAATAGTCCGATCATCAGTATTTATATCATATTATATCATGAGCTTTCATTTTTAAAGCCCTAGTCAAAATGTTCACTTCCACGCCTTAGGATATTTTCATGAAACTTACGTTGTTGGGCATATTTCACATCATGAGTATTCTTTTAACGCCTTAGGGAAGATTTATCATCCTTTCTTGAGGTGAGGTGCAGATGACATGTGGAGGTTCCAAATTTGATAACAAGTTTTTTATTTTCCAAGCTTGGGCGCATATACCACCTGGAGTTTTCAATTTTATCACTTAAACTTTTCGATCACCTATCTCCTTCCTAGGCGCAAATGAGGGTGTGAGGTTTCAATTTTAACAAGCTTATATGTTGGTTGAAAATTTTGTATACCTTGAGGATATGCAAAATTGTGATTTCAGCCACAGTGTGTGAGATAAACTCTCCTATTTTCAAAGGGAAGGCTCCCCCTTTTCTGTCTATTTTAACAATTCAGAAATACACTCTAACTATAAATCTATTCTAAATCTGGGTGAAACTCTGTCTTTTTCTCTTTTTCCAGAAAAGACACTTATTCTTTTCTCTTGTTTCAGAAAAGAATCACAGCTGAAAATATAAATGATTTATGAAGTAAACAAATAAAGAAGCAAAGTTTCCATAAAGGCACAAAGTCCTCCGTTGCTCCTCCGGGACGGGAAAACAAATTGAAAGCACAAAGTCTTTGACAATTTACTCTCCTATCAACCTTTTTAGATAATTTTCTGGTAACCAAGTACAGTATGTAGCAGCTCAAAATAGAAAATAAAAGCAACACAAAGTCTGCAAGTTACCCCCTTTGTTTGAGCGTTCTATAATAGCTTCAAACGTGACAAACAGCTCAAAGTCTGTAGTATCAAATCTGAAAACCAATCTAAAACTTTAAACACAATTTGCAGCTCAAAGTCTGCAAGATTGAGCTTGAATCCCTCTTGTATAACACCACAAAACTCACAATCAATTCCAAATAATGTCGTCACATCACAATCTGTACCAACACAAAGTTTGGAAGCAATTTGTTTTCTTTATTGATTGCAATCTGATTTACATCTAAACTCAAAGTCTTAGAATGCATACACAAATTGGCAGAATTTTGTTGCATTGCCAAAAGATATCCCAATTACAAAGGACCCCTCAAGTATTTATAGGAGGAGGTCATGGAGAAAAAGGTGGGAGGATCTCAACAAACTTGAGAAAATCTCTCAACCGATAACTAATTGCAATTGACTTATTCAAAATTACAATCTTATTGTAATTTGATTACATGTAATTACATTTTACAAAAATGCAAGTGGAAGAAACACTTGCAATTACAATTTTTGCTTTCACATGTAACTTGTCGAAAGTGAAAATACATAAAACAACCTAATATTTTAACTTGTCTCGTTCCTAGCTCTGAAAGATAAGAACTTGCTGATGATTTCTTGCAATTCATTAGGATCAGGACCAAGTGTATTTTTAGCAACAGCCACGGTCTTAATGATAACATCATGATCTGTGTTCTTCGAAAGCAGCTTGCATCTTATCAAAGATTGTTCGATGATTGACGAATTTGTGGATTGAATCTATGATTGTTCGATGATTGACGAACTTGTGGATTGAATCCATGAAGAACCGATCTGAATCGAACTCTTGGTGAAGATTTGCAGTAATCTGAGAAACAACATCATCGGTTGCAAACAATTCTCTTTCATAACTTAACACTGTGCAAGGGATTTTCTCAAAGTTTGAAAGAATATCTTGTTCAACTTCAGCATTCATCTCAAGAGCAGCTTGGACTTAAAGTCAAGTCCAAAAAGTTCAACTTTTGAGCCTTTTTTTTTAAAGTATTTCGGGTTTTTCAATTACTTCAGCAATTTTACAAAAGGCAGTCGGAATTTCTGGGGCATTTAGCAATTTTTATTTTTTGCAATTTTTATAATTGCAATTCTGGCTACAAACCCCGACTTGCAATGGGTGAATAAAAACCCAATTTGCTTTAAAGGAGCATCACTTTTTGAAGGATGTGGATGAAAGATGAAGGCGAGTGAAAGGTGAAGGGATATTACGGATGGTCGAGAGGATAAAAATGAATGGTATATGAAGAAAAACGCATTTTGAAATGAAAGACGTTTTTATAATAGATGGAGGTATTTTGAATGAGGGCAATGCGTTTTCAGTAAAGGTGAGCTGAATGACAAATACACATGTATAAATGATTTCAAAGAAAGACAAAAAGAAAATGCGTTTTGCTGTGTCAAGGAGCTTTGACGCATTTAATAAAGAAATCAACACCCTTAAAATATAAAACATGTTTCACTCCAAAGAAGATGACGTTTCTCACAAATATCAAGTTCTTCGACCACGAATGAAATGCCACGACAAGGGCAAACAGAAATACGAAAAATGAAAGAGGCGTTCATATGTAAAAGAGAAAAATGCGTTCTCAAATGCAAGTGAATGTTATTAAACGAAGACATATACAAGATGAAAGATGAATAAAAAAGAAAAACGTTTTAGAAAAACGCGTTTTTGAGAAAGGATATATAACGTTTCTGTATAAAACAGAAAAAACGTATAAAGAAGATGAAGAGAAACGCGTTTTTCTAAAGACATAAATAAAAAACGTTTGAAAGCAAACCCTAGGCGCGTACATAAGCACAGAAAATGAAAGAGACTCGAATGTCTACAGCTGAAAGTCGAACTGCTCCTTTAATGGATGACTTCGGGTTTTTGAAAATTCAAAACAAGTGAAAATCGGGTTTTTAAAAGACAAGTGTAAATGATTTTAAATAAAATCGGGTTTTTATTACTTACATTGCAAATGCAATTAAGTGAAAATCTGCCTTTGGGATGATTCTAGCAATTTTCATTTTGTCGTAAAAAAATGAAGACTTCAAACAAATTCGGTTTTAAAGCCATATGACAATTTTGGGCTTCTTGAAAAAATGAGTATTTTGGATAACTTTAAAGGAATCGGACTTTTTAGCTCACTTTGCAATTTCGGAACTTTTTTAAGCTTTAGCAATTTTGCTTTTTGCAATTTCGGGATTTTTTGGACATTTAGCAATTTTGCTCTTAAGCCAAAATTTTCCTATTTGCTGAGTTGCCTTAAAAACCCGAAATGGACCAAAAATACACTAAAAATGACTCAAAATTTCACGAAAACGGAGAAGAATGCGTAAAAAGTGGTAACCCAAAGGACTATAGACTTAAAATTGAGATTTGCTGATCTTTGCACCTCGAAATGCGTTCCCTAGAAGAGAAAATCTTCAAAACTAATCAAAATTTTGATTAGTTGTCTTGATTTTTAACAAGTCAAAAATCTAGAACAATAGGCTAAATCCATGTGTGAAGTTCCAGCTTTCAATTTTTTTATGACTCAGGAAAATTTCATCATCTAACACCTCCAGGGAGGGGCGCATTTGGGAGGAGTAGCCTTCATTTCGCAACACTTAACCACTTTTCAACTCTTAATTCTCTTGGGCGCAAATAACCATGTGAGCTTAGAGGCGCAAATCCAATGTTGAGCTCTCAACTTCCAACACTTAGGCGGATTTTCAAATCTTCCAACTCAAGGCGCATATCATTGGTGGAGGTTTCATTTTTGAAGCTTAGGCGAAATTCTCAAGTCACTTCTTGGTGGGCGCAAATCCCATGTCCTCCTTCTAGTTTCAATCCAAGCGCAAATAACAAGCTAAGCTTTTATTTCTCTGTTCAAAGAGGGGCGCAAATGACCATGTGAGTATTGAGGCGCAAATGAGGTGGGCAACTTTTAGTTTCAATACTTAGAAAAATTTTGAATCTCCAATATCTTCTTGGGCGCATTTTGACCCCAGAGCTTTCAATTTATGGCTTAGGCGCATATGATACTAACAACTTTCAATTTTACACCTTAGGCGCAAATAACCATGTGGTACTTCAAGGCGCAAAACACCTGGTGAACTTTTAATTTCTTGACTTAGAAAATTTTCTAGTTCCTCCTTCAAGTCAAGCGCATATGATGGGTTAAGCTTTCAGTTTAGAAACTTTCTCAATCTCCTCCTTCAAGGCGCAAATGAGGTGGGCAACTTTTATTTCCCATACTTAGAGAAATTCTAACTTGTCAAGTCTGGGCGCATATTGGACCCCCTTCTTCCAATTTCATCATGGGCGCATTTGGTATGTCTAACTTTAAGGCGCAAATTTCATGTCAAGCTTTCACTTTGGAGTGGGGCGCAAATAAAGTGTTGAGCTTTTAATTTCATGACTTAGGCGAAATTTCCCACTCCAACATCCTTGGGCACAAATAACACATGGAACTTCCAGTTTTCAACGCTTAGGCAAATTTCTAAGCTCCAGCTTCCCAAGGTAGATTTCAATGCTGGACTCCAAATTTTATCCATTTTAGCGAATTTCACGCCCCTTTGCCAGATTCATAGTGATCTCCTCGTGCTAACCCTAATTCGCCCTGACTTTCTAATTTTAGAAAGTTCTTTGAATTTCGCGCCGTCAACTGAGTTTTGACCTTGGAAAGCCTGATTTTCACCCTGCTTTGAATTTCGACTGATTTGTGCTGTTGATGCCTGATGCCCGTTAACACTTGCTATTTTTAGCAACCTGCTAAAAATAGAAATTGCTCAGAAAGTCTCCAAATTTCATGTGTTGAATGCCTAAAGCATGGTGATCGTAACTGGATGCTGTTTTTGCTTGACTGTCCAGTTCTGCCCCTGATTTTAGGAAACCCTAATTTCTCTGTCTGGACCTGCTAAAAATAGTAATTATCTGATTCTTCATCCTCTACAATTCTGTTTGTTTTGAAATTCGCGCCAAAGTTTCCTCATCACCTGTTTGACTCGTACCTGCTGAGAATTGGTGTTGACCTGCTATTTATAGCCGCTTCTGAAGTGACTTACTATTTATAGTAAGTGCTTGTTT
>VDFB02121688.1:0-30527 GCA_007258455.2 Sequoia sempervirens | reverse complement strand
TCTTCATGCATCTTTGTTTCAACTTTTGTTTCCAAAAGTTTTTTCTTTGAATCTTCAACATGAGGCTTCTTAACACAAGGCAACTCACTGTTCTCCTCTGTAGAAAACAAGAGTACCTCACTAGTCTTCAAGGCTTCCACTGACACATTACATTCTTTTACAGAATGCTTGGATGAGTGCAAATCCGTAGATACCCCTTGAACTTTTGCAATGTCTTCAAAGGGATTCCAACTTTCATCCTCTTCAACTTCGGAAATCTCCTCTTTGTTCACAACAGTCTTCTTCAAAAATGGTTTCAACTTATCTTCACATTGACTGAAAATTTCTTTAACTAACAAATCAGCAGTGGGAGAAATCTGCTCTTCACGTTTATAAGCATCCAAGAGAAGAGTTTGGACACTTTCAGGAAGACTATCAACTTCTTTAATTGTAGAGATTAGAACATTCATGACAGCTGCAAGCATACTCTCTTCTTGCTCACTCCAGGTCGAGGTGAAAAGATAATTAAACAAGTGATAAATCTGATTCTCCATCTCAAATTCTATCAATAAGATGCAAGCACCAACTTCAGAAAATGTTTTTAAAATAGCAGCTCTTCTTGGAAACAAGCTACTACCAGTTTCATCCAAATCTTGAAAACATTCCACTATCATCTTTAATATGATCTTCATAGTTTCATCATCATAGGGCAACTGGGGAATTACAATTCTCATTATCTCCATAAAACAAGAAGAAATCAGCAACTTGGTCTCTTCATCAGGATGCCCCAACCAATAGGGCTGATTCAAAAAATTCACTGTAGGAGCTAGTGCCAACTCCATTATCTTTGAAGGTGATGGCTTCACTTGTCTCAAACATTGTTCTAACAAATGAAGAATGTTCTCTTCATTTTCCTTTGACTGAAATTCTTTACCAAGTCTCTTTCCAACCATAAAGAGAGTCTCTGCCAACTTCATCTCTTCTTCATTAGCCATGCCTAACTGCATACCTCTGGATACCACAAGAAACTGAACTAGAATCTGCACTGATTTTCGATGTAGTACCGGAGATCTCTATCACTCATCTGCCTAAGCATGAAGCACTGATCAACAGGATGGCAGGATCTTCTGCTCTGATACCACTGAAATATTCCCCATTAATTTTTTCCCAAAATTAACATTCAAATCAGCAACCAAACACTGATTAGCGTTAGCTCCAAAATGCAAACCAGCAAAGAAGATAACTCTAACCAAGAATGTTCACCAAGATCCCAATGTGGGCGAGGTGATAGCATATGGTCAGAGGATCATTAGGCATAAACAGAGTTGAAAGTACAATTCATCTGCTGGTGCAGGCATCCACAAGCTGTGGGAATACTCCACTTATTCAGTGGGTGAGTTTACAACAATTATTAGGCGGCAAGCCAACCTTTAAATCCACTCTTCCACTTATTAACGTGGGGGGAATACTGTCCACACAACCACTTATAACGTGGGGGGAAATTACAAACAAGATATATGTTTATTCTAAAACTCAACCACTCAATTGTGGGAGTGTAAAACAGATATAAAATTGCAGCAAGTAAAGGAAGAGCTGTTAGTACTACTAACTAGCTTTACAAAGAATAAGAACAGCTGCAAATAGAATAGATAAGCTTCTAGAATGTTCTTTATCCACACTGGTGGTAAACCATCCAGGGGTACTTAATGTGAGAAATAGAAAATAATTGCAGCAATAAAGGACTGGAACAGTACTACTGTTTACAGTCTTACAATATAGAAAGAGAGCTGCAAATTACATCAATATTACAATGTTTTCAAAGCACCAAGATACTGAATGATTCCATGATTAATAGTAGCAATTATTGATGAAGAAAGGACTGGAAATTCAAACTGAAACAAGTCTGATATAAATCTGCAATTCTGGAAATGAATAACCAGCAACTATAAGAATTAATTAAATGCTCATAACTTCACCAAAATACCTCTGAATGGCGTGAAACGAAGTGCAATGAACCTCTGGAGGATAGGCGCCCATGACAAGATGAAGAAACAGCCTCAAAAGTCATCCATTAATTTATGGCACAATTCTCAATTCTCTACAGATGGTACGACTCTTGAAAAGGGCGATTTAGCAATAAAAAATCAAAGACTTGGAAATAAATTCCAATCTCTTGTGGAAGGGGTCGCTTGGGTCTAGAACCACTTTGCAAACATACCCAGAATGATATTTAATTTGCTCAAAAAGCTGTCAACAAAAAACACTTTCAGCCATGATAAACCAGCAACATAAAAATTGGAAATATCTCACCAAAACTCCACAATAATGCTCAATATGTACTTCTGGATGAAGCACACTCTCAGTCCACCACCTAGGGAACCATAGTTTCAGGCCCGAAGAGTGGAGTAGATTTGCTAAGCTAACCCTTAGCCGGATTCTGGATTTCAAACCAGCAACATAACGTTATATTTTTCCCCAAAAATAATCAGCTCTTCGAACAACAGCAATATATAAGCTTCAATTGGCAAATGAAGCAACAAGAGACTCTTCAAATTCCAAGAAGTTGAATCACTTCAACTCCCAAAAGGAATGCCACTTTAAGTATTTCACTTTTTGAAATAATAAAATATTAATCAACCTCTTTTAGGCATCCAACTTCACTTTGCAACAATAAAGCATTTAATAATTCATTAAATGCACCATTGACCCCTTAATGACCCCCTTTTAAAAACAACATGAAGTGATCATTCCTAGGCGTGGGGGTCCAACTGAGAAACATAAAAATGACTAAGTATAAAACTTAATCCATGGAGATAACCAAAGCCAAACTGAAACTGAAGGATAGCAAAATGACTTGAGTTGAATTGTTGATGATGCTACTGCCAAAATTAGACTTACTAAAAATAGCCAACTGCTATAAATAGTAAGTTCACATCAAAACAACAGAAAGCCAAACTGAACATTGAACTGCAAAGGATTGAACTGCTGCTAGACAGATACTGCCAAAAGATAGACTTGCTAAAAATAGTGAACTGCTATAAATAGTAAGTCTGCACAACAACCTCAACTTAACCGAAAGCAAGATTCAAAGAGGAAACCCTAATTTTCCATCAATTAGCTTTAGCTCTACGGATTTTGGAAAATCCAAATGAAGAGTGTAGGGCCAAAATGGGGACATTACACAAGGGCACTCACATGGAGTTCAATAACGAAGAGTCTCCTCAGGATATGGAAGTTGACCATACTCCTGAGATTCAGAGGGAGACTGTTGAACCAAAAGAAGATGCTGATCCTGTTGAACCCTTCGAACCTACTGATGGGCCTACTGACATTGTCATTGGAAGAAAGAGACCTCTATGGGCTAGGCGTACTATGCAAGAGGCAGAAAGCTTTGCAACTCCTAGAGGCACATTCAGAGAAAGTAAAAGGCCTCATAAGTTCTTCAATTATGTTGCCTTGATGAGTCAGATTATTGATTCAGAGCCTTCATGTGTTGAAGAAGCATCCAGTCATCAGGTTTGGAGAGATGCAATGGCAGAGGAGTATAAATCAATTCTGAAGAATGATGTTTGGGACATTGTTCCTAGACCTAAGAGCAAATCAGTGGTATCTTCGAAATGGCTCTTCAAAATCAAACATGCTGCAGATGGGAGCATTGAGAAGTATAAGGCAAGATTTGTGGCTCGAGGATTTTCTCAGAAAGAGGGAGTTGATTACGAAGAAACATTTGCTCCTGTTGCTCGTTACACTTCTGTTAGAACTATCATTGCCATTGCTGCATCGAGAGGATGGAAGATTCATCAGATGGACGTAAAGACAGCTTTTTCTCAATGGTGTAATTGAGGAAGAAGTTATTAATCGAAACCGATGGTTTTAAAGCCCATGGAAGGAGTCAGTGCTGTGTGTAAGCTGAAGAAGGCCTTGTATGGTCTTAAGCAGTTCCTCGTTTGCACGAAGGATTGATCGACACTCCATCTTAGTTTGGGCTTCTGGAATAGTCGATGTTGATTCAAACTTCTTACTTCAAGGTAAATCAATGGTGATGCATTATCATTATTTCCGGAGTATAGCGTTGATGATTTGATCTCATCGGAGAAGATCACCGATTCTCGGTGCGCAAGCAGTTGTTGACTTAAATTTGGATGAAGGACTAAGCTCATGCATTACTTCCTTTATTTAGAAGTCCGCAAACTGCATCGAGATGATTCTAAGTCAAGGAAAGTACACCATTGATATAATTTAAGAGATTTGGCATGATGGATTGCAAACCCATGTCTACACTCTATGGAGACCAACCTACATAAGCTAAAGGAGGTTAAGCAACTAATTGACTCTGCGGATCCTACATTGTGTACGCATGGGGCCTGATTGGGTCTTCCGGCGACCGTTAATTAGACCCGACATTTGGCGTTATGCAGCGAGTGCACTTAGCCGCTTTTATGTGTGATCCGAGACAGATAGTTATCTTATTGCAGCTAAACATATCCGGTGATTTGCGCGGTACGCTGGAAGTGGGTTGAGGTATACTTCATGCAATAATTTGGAGTTACATGGTTTTGGCTTATCTTGATTTCAGCGTGGTGTGTCATGACGTAAGAGCACCTCCGTTGTTGCTTCAATTTGGGTTCTATATGATTCTCGTGCAGCAGAAATAACTGCATTTGAGTATTGTTTGTGAGGGCCTGGTTGTATCTGTATGGCAACTCGAAGAAGGATTTATCAATCAATGGAGCCCGGTTTATCATTCACACATTGTGATAATCAGAGTTGCGCGAAGTCATTAACTTCTACGCTTCATGACGTAACGTTTTACGTTGAGATCAAGTACCACTACATCAGAGATATGGTACTGCGAAAGGCTGTACAGTTGAGGTACATCAGCATTGATGAGCAAACGGCAGATATTCTTACCAAGCCTCTCTCCAGGATAAAGTTTGTTTACTTTCAAGATAAGCTTGGTATGGTGGAGAATCCAGTCTTAATTGAGAAAGAGTCTCAGTATCAGTGAGCCTTTCTTTGAGTCCTTCTCTGCGAGAGAAGTTCAAGGTGAAATTCCTTGTTTTTTATATTTATCTTTTACCATAGTATGGTTGTAGCCATTATGGTAGATATCGTGTTCAGGAGATATCCAATATCACGTTGAGGTGATATTTATCTTTTACCATAGTATGGTTGTAGCCATTATGGTAGATATCGTGTTGAGGCGATATCCAATATCACATTGAGGTGATATTTATCTTTTACTATAGTATGGTTGTAGCCATTATGGTAGATATCGTGTTGAGGCAATATCCAATATCAGGTTAAGGTGATATTTATTTTTTACCATAGATTGGTTGTAGCCATTATGGCTGATATCGTGTTGAGGCGATATGTAATATCATGTTGAGGTGATATTCTTTTTTTCACATCTGGTTGTAGCCAATGTGATGGACATCACGTTGAGGTGATATGTCTTGTGCAGCTGGAAGTATACTCCTTAGCTAAGAGGGAGTGTTGATGTTAGCAGCGTCTGTAGCATTCTTCCAGCAATCTCCTTTGTAATGATAAATTAAATGAGTAGCCTACGTCTATTTAATTTATTCAAGAGGCACGAATTTTTTGAAGAGACATCCTTATTTGTTAAAGCCGACATATGTTATGAAGAGACATCATTAACTACCTTATCAAAGAGCCACGAATAAATGAAGAGATACAATTTATTAAGGGCCGACTTCCCTCCTCTCATGGGCGCGACTTTCTAAAAGTCGTGTTCTTTCTTTTGGATGGACTCCTTCTTGTGGCCGACCTGTTTGGGAAGAGTCACGTCTCCCTATCTATGTTGTATATATATTCAATGATATTCTCTTTGTAGATCATTCAAGCAAGTTCAAATATTCATTTATACAAGTGTGAATTCTTCAAAGAGCAGTGCGAATTCTTCTAAGAGTATTTGCAAATTCATCAAGGGCAGAATTGGATACTGTGAAGTGCAGATTATTATTTGCTTCTGCATCTTGTGTAGATGCTGAAGGTTGGTCTTGTTATTGGCCTCATTGTAAAGTGAATTGTTGCCTCTATTTATATATATAAGAGAGATCTTTGTTGCTGGGTTTTTCTCCCTCAAGAGGAGGGTTTTCCCAGGGTATCTGCTGTGTTATTGTGTCTGATTTTGAATTAATTTTCTGTGCACTTATCTGATCACTAAATTTAACAGTAACGAGTGGCGGCTCTATAATTGGAGTGACTATCTTCCGCATCTTCTTGCTATCCATTGAATGGTAATGCCATCTATGCCTTCCAAAGCATCCAAATTGACTACCGGATGTACTCGATGTAAATTGGTGTCAACTGTCATTAGGAAATCATGAATTAAGACTGATTTGGTCTTAAATTCGACTTGAGAGAACTACATACTAAAAAAATAGGAAGAATGACTGGGCACCCTGCTATGTTTGAACAAAATTTTCCGTAGAGGCTAAAAATAGCTTTATGAGAGGCAATTTTTACGAAAAACTTATGAGACGTGGGCTTTGTTAGGAATATCTTTTTGAATGGACCCAGAACGTTAGACTTTCGAAAAAGTGACTTTTCCTTGGACATGCAATAACCCCTCAGAAGTAGAAGCTACAAAAGTTATTTTTCCTAGAAAATTCTAACACATGGGTTCTGTAGGCACCTGTAAGCTGATCAAACCCAGTTTGTTTGTTTTTTGAAAAGATGACTTTTGTAGAAACCCTAAAAACTGGAAGCAGCAAGGCAACTTTTTCGAAGAAATCTGACACATGGGTTTTGTAACCAATCTTGTGCTAAATGAACCCAAAGGGTCAAATCTACAAGAAAATGGAGTTTGCTCGAGCATGCAAGAAAACCTAAGACAGAAGTAGAAGAATTTGGGGGAAAAAGCTGGAAGTTATGAACTGCTGCCTTTGGAAAATGATGCCTATAGATATGAAGTCTTGAAAAACATCCTTTTGTGCAACCTGTTCTTGAAAATATGAAGAACATTTGAAAACCTTCGTCGTTTGATCCTTCAAATGGCATTGTGGAGAAAAATATGTTTACTCTTCAACCTGCAAAGAATAATGAAGAAAAGACACCTAGATGGTTGATAAATATCAATTTGGAGGTGGAAGCATCAGTTAGGGTGTTCAAAACCCTGATTGAGGAGTCAACTTGCGTGATTGATTATTAACTGGAAGTTTTCCCCAAATTTTGGGATGCCTAGGCATGAGGAAGCCTTCAAAAATCGTAACTCAAGTCAAACTGGGCCCACTTTGACTTTAGGCGTCCAAGTTTCACTAGTGTTAGCATATTTTTGAAGAATTTCATCTTTTTGTGTGATGAACTGCCTCTGTTTGATCCTGAATTATAGATGCCGGATTGATCTTGAGGCTTGGCTGACAAATTCACTGCGAAGTTGGATCAACTCTGAAGAGACGTTCTTGGAAGCAACAATCCCTGAAAACTGGTTCTGATGGCTAAAATTTCTAGGTGCCTTCTTGAGATTAGGTGCTTTTGTTTGTCAGACTTAGCCAATTTCTTTAATTTTGACCTCCAATGCTTCGATCTACAGTTGCCAATGATTGACAAATCTAGTGATTGGGATGTTCAATCCAACAAAGCTAAAAACATTCTGAAAATGATGACTGCGCCCCTGGCCTGCAAGGGCACTTTTGTGCTTTTGAGACACAATTTTCACCTTATCATCGTTGATGAAATGTTCTAGTTCGGTTCTCATTATTGGATGTTTGACTGCTCTGGTGAACTTGCTAACGGACTCATCGTGAAGACTGATCAAAACAGAGGACTTCCTGGAAGTTATAACACCTAAAAGCTACATCTAAGGCCTGAAATAATTGGGCGCCTTTTGCTAGAAGGGTGCATTTTTGCTCAGTGTTAACCAATTTTCATGGTTTTCAACTTTTCCTTCATTTTACATGTTCGTTTGATCTTCATTTTCCAGCATTCAACGGGTCTTTTGAGCTGGCAAATAGATTCACTGCGAAGCTGGACTGAAGTCAGGATGAATTGCTTGGAGGCTGCAAACTCTAAAATTGACTTCTTAGTGCTTTAATTCTTGGGCGCCCCTGGCTTGCAGGGGCTCTTTTCCTCTTTGGACTTCTCAATTTTGAGTTTGCTGACTTTCAGTGTTTCCTGCTTGATCCTCATTTGTGAGCGTTTCACCAATCTTGAGATTAGAATGCTGGATTCATCGCAAAGCTGGCAGGATTCTAAAGAGAAGTAACAAAACTGCAAATCTCAATGACTATATATGAGGCCTTAAATTCATGGGTGCCCCTGGTTTGCAGGGGCGCTTTTGGCTCCAGTTAGCAATTATTCTTTGAAGATTTTCATTCTTCTTCGTACTTCGCGTTCACCGTGTTGCTTGGTTGGGTTGACCATTATGTCGATGACGCAACCACTTTCACTGTTGGGATTGCTTTCATCACTTCACGTGCACAAGAATTTGAAAATTTGGCCAAGGCATGGACTGCGTAGCATCTCCCTTGAACCAAGGCGTGTGTACTTTCCCAAACTTAGAATATTTTTAGCAAATTTCAACTTTCGAAATCCCTCTCCATCATTGAGCATCTTTTGCCATAGAATCTTCTGTGAAGCATTTCAAGCTTAGATCTTAATACCTGGTACTGGCCATTTGCCATTTGTTGACCTCGAAGGTCCTAACTTTTCTCCTGAAAAAATGAAATAAACCCACCAAAGAAAAACTGACTTTTTTGTGATTCTAACTGGACCAGTATGATTGTGACAAGGAATAAGCCAATCAAAATCATTTTGAGTCATTTTTGGAAAAGTCCTATTTCTAGGGTTTTTCTAAAAATAGGGGTCTGAAACCCTAATTTTCAAAATTTGCAAGTATCCTCCTGACAATAAACCCACAAAGAGCCCATGCTTCATTTGACCTAAAATTGACTTTTGACAACAATTTTACAAGTTTTTGATCATTTTTATCAAAATGCCTTATTGAAGCAAAAAAATTATTTTGGGTACAACATAAATACATGATTAGCCAAGTTTCAAGCGATAATAATCTTTTCAAAAAAAAACTGGTTTAAATTGTAGGATTTGAGAAATACAAATCCACAAAACCCAAAGAACACCTGCATGCAAGAAACTTATGACAAAGAAAGAAAGAGAATGGAACAAAGGGTTTTGGCTCTGACAATGTGCAAAATGTATTAACAGAGAAAAAATGAATCAAGAGAGTTTTTGAATACAAGAGATCAATCCTTATAAAAGGAGATCAATACTAAAAGGAAAACCTAAACCCTAAGGTGAGTGCATTTAATAACTAATATATGTGCATAAAGTGAAATCTTAAGAGGAGAGTAAAGTTAATTAATTACTTTACTCTAACACCCCCCCCCATCTAGATGAGCTACAATGCAGCTACAAACAATGCAGAAGAAAGCAAAGGAATTACAATGCAACAGAGGGTCCCGGCAACATGGCCTGATCAGGTACCCAAATACAACCAAATCTCTATAAAGTGAAGAAATAGAGAAAACCTCATGGGAAAAACTCTACTCCAAAAGAGAGAAAAGAAAGGAATGAAATGCACTAATGAAAGAAGGATAGGAGATGGATTACATGAAACCCCCCATAGACAGCTTCTATCATATAAGTACATATACAATGGTCTCCATAGGAAAGATAGAAAGAGAGAAGAAGGCCCCCCACAATGAAGAAACTCCTGTCACAATGGTAGATGCCTGATGTAGAATCCAAAAGGAGATCCTGAAGCGGCAAATGATATTCCTCCCCTTGGGAAGAAACGGATCCAAAGGACAATGTCGAAGAAACCCTGTGAAGAGTGATGAACCAATCTATCTCAAGATGTGTGCCATGATAGGATGCTGAAGAATCTCGCTGTCTGAACTGAAACAAATGATGTCAAATCCAAACAGATGTGGAGAATCCTGAAATGCAACCTCTGAATGCACTGATAATGGTGGTCGTACAGTGATAACCTGACTGTCAAGGTAGAGGAGATGAATGTCCTCAAAATAATCCTCCAAATCTGCAATATAGGACTCAACAAACAAGAAAGATATGTCTGCAAGATAAGAGTCCAAAGTAGCTATGTTTGGAAGGTGAATGATGCCTTGCTACACTAAATCAGGAACAATAGGAGATGCTGATGAAGTCTCAGTCTGAAGAGTAGGAACTGTGAGACAAGCCTCTGATCCATCAGAATATGTAAGGGTGTCTAAATACTCAAGTTCCTCTAAAGTATCATGATCAAAGGGTGTATTCTCTCTCCAAGCAATGGGTAAGAGACAATCAGAAGCAGGATCCTCTGGGAATGGAGAGAGATTGGGGTCTCCATAGATCTCCCAAAGACGTGTCCAAAGTGGGTGGGGACAATCAATGTCCAATATAGCCCACGCAGTGTCATCATCAACACTAGACAGTATAAGTCCTACTATGTGATCTCTAATGATATCTCAAGCTAGTTTTCCCTTTGAAGTGACTGGTTCAGGTATGAGATCATACAAATAAGGCAAAATATTAAGCCACCTACAATGTGCAAGTATGCCCTTTGCCCATGACTCATAATTACCCCATTCCAGAATTACAACTGAAGGGTGAGTAGAAAAACCCATGATAACTCTTCAACTTAAAACATTTGAGAAAACTGACCTTACAACATGTAGATCAAATTAATATAACCCATCCCACGCAAACAGAACCCATGTAGGTGCCAGAATGTCCAAGTAATTGAGCAAAGTGTAAAAACACACAAAGCTGAATAAAATTTACCTAGTAAATTTTCTGATGAAATAGACTGCAAATCTGGAAATATCACTGCAACACCTTTCCAACGCCTATTCGTTTGCGAAAAACGGAGCAAAATTGAGCAAGTTATGCCCCTCAGAGTGCAAAAGGATCATCTAACTTTGACTACGAAAAAATGTAGCCAAACTGGGAAATTCTAAAAAAATTCCTGCATCATCAAAATGGGCTCAGAACCAGCTTTCCAATGCCTATTTCCATTTGAAAATCCGAGTTAAAACGTCCATTTTACACCCAATTTAGTGCAAGTTGCTCAAAAAGGTTTAAAAAAAATTGCACAGCCCTCAAAGGCTAAGATCTTCGGCCACTGGTCACATGGACGACCAGGGCGCTGGCAGCTAGGTGCTGGGCATGCCCCGGTATTCACCGTGACCGCTGCTTGCGTGGTAAGCCTTAAGGTCAAGCCGCCAGGTGTCGGGTCAACACTTGACCCGCCACCGAAAGGTTTCCACAGGCTGCGTAATAACCCATCGGGCGACAGACCGGCGGTTCCTACCGCTGGTCGGTGGGTGGCGTAATTCTCGGTTTAACAATCGGGCCGCTGCGAGAATTTTTTAAAAACTTTCAAAAAATCAATAAAATTTGATGGATTTTTGCCTCTCGACTGCTGCGTCTTCAGGGTCACACGCCTTGGGCAAAATTTTTGCCTTCTAGTGCAACTGTGTCCGAATCGGACATATTTTATATGAAAATAGGGGTTTTTGGACGCTGCGAGCTCAATGGTGAGGTCTGTTTGAGCTCAAAGTGCACCAAAAAAAAGAACCCCCCTATTCCAAATAAAAAATAGAAGACAAACACAGATCTGATGCAACCAAAACCTAAATCCCTAATTATTTCAAAAACTGAACAAGCTGCAGCAAATCTGGCTCTGATACCATGTAGAATTTGAGAAATACAAATCCACAGAACCCAAAGAACACCTGCATGCAAGAAACTTATCACAGAGAAAGAAAGAGAACAGAACAAAGGCTTTTGGCTCTGACAATGTGCAAAATGTATTAACAAAGAAAAAATGAATCAAGAGAGTTTTTGAATACAAGAGATCAATCCTTATAAAAGGAGATCAATACCGAAAGGAAAACCTAACCCTAAGGTGAGTGCATTTAATAATTAATATTAATTATTAAATGACTAATATATGTGCATAAAGTGAAATCTTACTTTACTCTAACATAAATTGTTTTAAGTAACAAAAAAATAAATTATTTTTGTCTTGGAGGGCTCAACCCAACCCAGCCGCGGTTGGGAGAGGAGGCTCTGCCCTCCCAAACAAGGGGACGGCCCCTGAGGGGTGTCGCAACCCCAGCAAGAGGAGAAGCAACCACCCCAAAGGGTTGACCTTTCCCCACAATGACCATGGAAACAAAAAAATAAGAAAATAAATAAAACATGTAAACAGCAAAATAAGAAAATAGTTAACCCTCCCCCCCAAATTTGTTCTCAATCACAAAGAATGCTACAGTAATCAAACCTTGGAGATCCATATTGCCCATGCGAATAAATAAGCTGAAGCAATTGTAATGTCCCCTTCTCAAACCTGATCGTTCATGTGACCGTTGGCCTTTTTTCTGGAAACCCGAAGGCTAGTCGGAAGGTAAATTAGGGTTTCCTATTTTTGAGGAGGACTTTGCTCAGAGATGGTGGATTCAGTGGCGGATTCCTTCTGGGTTTTCAGAGGGCTTCGCAATGGTATGTTCATCTCGGCTTTCAGAGCACTTTGTGGAATTTACTATTTTTAGTAAATTCTATTTTTGGCAGTATTCAGGATGGTATCAGGCAATTGACTTTCCCTTCGCTTTGACTCAAGTGGCGATTCGCTTTGGACTCTCGTATCGCCTGGGAAGACGAAATTATTTCACTTAAAAATAACATAATTAAAATGTTATTTATCAATTCTTTGGCCTAAAGGCCGAATGACTTGAAGTATTTTAAAAAGGCTGCGGACCAAAGGTGGTGCCTCTATAAAGATTATATTTAATATTTGTTGGAGTTCTCCTAAGTCAAGCAAATTAAATTAGCGACTATCAAGGTGATGTTTTAATTAAATATGATTATTGAGCTAAAGGTGAAAAGGACGCCACATTGAAGGAAGAGATTAGGGTTTGAACTTTGAGTTGGATTTTAGGGTTTCGTGAAGTCAAACGAAGCTTATAAAAAGGAAGTCTTGTGCATCATTTGATCATCTTTGGAAAATATACTGTTATGCTGCCGGATTGGCTCTGGGACTGTTTCGAGGAATGAAGGCCTCCTAGCTTGGGCATCACTTCGTGTTTGCAAGACAACATCTAGTGGTGATTCGATCATTTGTGAGTTTGCATTTGTATTTGTGCTTAGTATTCAGTTTGGTCTTGTTGAGTAAGTTGCATGTTAGTGAGTTTTCTGTACTTGCAGTTTTAGCTACAGCAGATTGGTCTTTTTGTTTGTAATCCAAAAAATACAAAAATATTGTTTGTGGGTATTGTCTTATTCTATTTGTATGGGAAGAGCGAACATATTCCTAGAGTCTTGGAATTTATTGTCAAGTCTTTGAATTTTAAAGAGAAATCGCCTTCTTACAGTAGGTTGTACCTTTTAGCTGTTCTTGGGTTTTGTGCATTAAACAATAGTTGCATTTCAAGTTTGTGTTAAGCTGCTGTCTTGAGCGCCATCATCATAGGAGATTTATGCATCTTAGTTTACGCAAATTGAGTGATTTATAAGTGAGTTATGAGCATTTGCATACTTTCATAGGCTAATGTTTTCAAGTGCAAAATACAGATCTGGGAATTCAAAAGAAAACAGAAGTATCAATTCCAATCTCTTGTGCGAATTGGCTGTGGCATTTAGAATCAAGTTGAAGAAGTATTATTGTATTGTATTGGTTACTACTTCCAGTTCTAAATCTCTTGACAAGCATATGATTTTCACTCTGTAAACTGACAGTAGTACTGGCAGTATTTATTAAGCTTTCTCAAATCCATGTTGTAATGCTTTATTTCCTTCAAAGTTATTGTAATAGTTAAATCTCCGCCCTATGGTCGCTACTATCCCATTCTGGGTTAGAAAGCACATTCTGGGTGTCGAGAGTTTTCAGCTTTCAGCATTTTCTTTCAAGCACTAAGTTCTGTAATCACTCTGTCATATGGTCGCCCCTCACTCCGCATTGGATTGGGTAGCACATACTTGACGTTGAGTTCCTTTCTATTTTTAGAGTAGAGGATCCTCTGACCAATGCTCACCATCATCGGTGCCATTCTGGTTAGAGTTGCTTTCTTGCACATTTTCGTTTTTTCATCTAACCTTAACGGGTGCACTGCTTTGAAAATTGTAAATTGAAAAGAACGGAAAAAATTGGCTCGGCATATTTCAGTGGTATCAGAGCCAAGATCTTGCCATCCTGTGTTCATTCTGTCTATGAGTGACAGAGAAAAGAGGTACATCGCCAGGGAAGACAAGAAGGTTGGAAAACAGTTCCAGCTTTATCAGCCTCCAGAGGGGCAGACAGCTTCAGAAATCTTGAGGGCTCGTTGGGAGTCTTCTCAGGAAACAGACATGGCAGAAGGTGAGAGATCAGTTGGGGGTAACGAGAGGGTTACCAACAGTAGAGATGACAGTGGTAAGGGCAGAGAGAGATCCATCAGTCCAGGACAGAGATTTGAGAAGAAGATGGATGCTTTAATGGATATGGTTTCGCTCATGATGGGAAGAGTGGGCAACAATACCATTCCGCAAAACAACTCAAGCCATAGAGGGGAGCATAGTGCTTCCAATCAGCATGATGAGCATGCAGCCCGGACGGTGTCAAATAACACTTACATTACGTCCAGACCATTCAAACCGACCTTTGTGGCTCCTGTAGTCACTCAGCCAGACCCTGAAGAGAATGCTTCATTCGTGGAGCAGTTGAGGCTTGGCCGTACAGAGTATGACTCTTTACCTGCTGACATTAGGATGGACATGTCCTTCAATGATTTCATGGATCATAAGAGGAAGAACAAAGGGCAAGGAAGAAACTTTGATCAAAGAAGACCATCAAATCAAGGAGATTTGTACCAAGCTGTCAACAAAGTTATACTTCCTCATTTTGATGGGAGTGATACAAGTTCAACCCGAGCTTGGATTCAAAAGCTGGATAACTATCTAGCTCTCAGACCAATGGCAGAAGAAGAAGCGATCAAGTTCACTACGCTACACCTTGATGGGGTGGCGCACGAGTGGTGGTAGCATGGCCTCGTTACTCTGGGTCATCGGTCTATCACAACTTATGATGAGTTCACCACTAGGCTCATCGAAAGGTTTGAGAAAAAAGATCCTGAGATCCATTTCAGAGAGCTCGCTCAATTGAGACAGTATGGCACAGTTGAAGCCTACATCGCGGAGTTTCAGAGGCTTTCAGTCATGGTGACTGGAATCACGGAGAGAAGGTTGGTGATTCTTTTCAGTGAGGGTTTGACAGAACCACTCAAAGGTTGGATTAAAGCCTTTGATCCACCGACACTGCAAGAGGCCATGAAAAAGGCGAGAAATATGGAGTGGGCTGCTCCTAAGGCAAAATTTCAGTCAAACTCCCCTTTTCAGAAAAGGGATAAAGAAAAAAGGCCTCAGCATAAAAATCATTTGAGACCTCAGAACAAGGAGTTCAAGAATTGCAATCCCCATGTCACCAGGTTGGATCAAGAAACCCTGAATGAACTCAGAAGAAAAGGGTTGTGTTTTCGGTGTCAGGAAAAATGGTCTCAGGACCATGTTTGTCCAAAAGGGGTTAGGTTCAATCAGATTGAGTACTATTCTGCTGGAGAAAGTAGTTCTGATTTTTCCGACCAGCAATCTGATTTTGAAGGAAATGAAGAAGATAGAGCTCCAGAAGAGTCCGGAGATGAGAAGGAAAGTGGTGGAGTTTTAGCTCAACTTTCTAGTCTTCAAAGAAACGAATCATTCAAGGTTCGTGGGATGATCAAAGGGCAGCGAATCGTTGCTTTGATCGATACTGGAGCAACTCATAACTTCATTGATGAAGTTGTGGTAGCCAAGAAGGGGCTGCAAACAGAGGAGTTCGAAGGATTCAAGGTCATGGTTGCCGATGGGTTCCGAATTTCTTGCACCAAGAAAATATCTAACATGACCATGCATTTGGGCAACTACGAAGTCAAGGATGACTTCTATGTAGTTCACATTGGGGATATTGATGCCGTTCTAGGCATTCAATGGCTGCGATCTCTTGGAGAGATCTCTTTGAATCTGCAGACTATGGAGTTGAAGTTCCAATCAGATGGGAAGAAGATAGTTTTGAGAGGCATGTCCAATGGGGGTCCTCGAGTAGTGTCATTCAAAAGAATGGCAAAGCTGATCCGTCACGATCAAGCTGAGTGGGTTGCCGAATGCATGATACTTCCTGCTAGTCCTGTTGAGACTAAGAGTGACCAACCTCCTGATATCCAGTCACTACTCACGAAGAAGAGCAAAGTCTTCGCAGATTTGCCTCCTGGACCACCACCTGAACGGGGTTCAGAACACATCATAGAGCTCAAAGAAGGAGCCAAACCGGTGATCACAACTCCATATCGGTATCCGAAGAGGCAAAAGGATGAGATCGAGAAGAATATTCGGGAACTTTTGGAGATGGGTTTCATACGCCCAAGCAAGAGCCCATTTGCTTCTGCAGTGGTTCTTGTGAAAAAGAAGGATGGTACCATGCGCATGTGCGTGGACTATCGTGCTTTGAACCAAAGCACCATCAAAAATAGATACCCCATTCCCAGGATAGATGAGCTCATTGATGAGCTACATGGGGCTAAGTTCTTTTCGAAGATAGATCTGAGATCGGGTTACCATCAGATACGAATGAGGGGATCAGATGTGGAAAAAACAGCCTTCAGATGTCACTATGGCCATTTTGAATTCTTAGTCATGCCATTTGGGTTGACTAACGCTCCGGCTACCTTTCAGTCTTGCATAAACCGTGTCTTTCAGAAACAGTTACGGAGGTTTGTGCTGATATTTTTTGATGATATTCTGATCTACAGCAAGACTTGGGAAGATCACCTCAAGCACTTGGAGGAAGTGCTTAGTATCATGGAATCTGAGAGTTTGTTCGCAAAAGCTTCCAAATGTGAATTTGGAATGGTGGAGTTATTGTACCTTGGCCACATAATCAGTGCTGAGGGAGTAAAGGTGGATCCGGAGAAGATCAAAGCAGTGGTTGATTGGCCACCACCTGAAAATTTGACTCAGTTGAAGGGTTTTTTGGGCCTTTGTGGTTTCTATCGGAGGTTCGTTAAGGGGTATTCACAGAATGCGGCTCCCCTTACTGATCTCACCAAGAAGGGAGCTTTTGTTTGGTCAGAAAAGGCTCAAGTTGTTTTTGATAAATTTAAGAAGATCATGAGCTCGTGCCCAGTTTTGGCCATTCTTGATTTCTCCAAGCCATTCGAGCTGCAATGTGATGCATCGAGTGAAGGAGTGGGGGCTGTCCTGATGCAAGACAAACACCCTATCGTGTTTGAGAGCAGGAAAATACGAGGTGTTGAAAGGACATATTTGATTTATGACAAAGAAATGCTTGCTATTATGCACGCATTAGCCAAGTTCAAGCAGTACTTGGTGGGGAACAAATTCGTGGTTAAGACTGACCACAATAGCCTCAAGCATTTTATGCACCAGAAGGATCTAAATGAGAGGCAACAGAAATGGGTGAGTAAGCTTCAAGCTTACGACTTTGACATTGAATATGTCAAAGGGAAAAATAATGTCGTGGCCGATGCTCTCTCCAGAAGGCCTCATCTTAGCTCATTATGTGAGCTTACCACAGATTGGAGAGACATGTTGCTTGCTGATTATGCCAAAAATCAGTTTGCAACCAGCATTCTGGAAGGTACTTTCCATGATGAAAGGTACCAGGTGGTTGAGGGATTGATCCAGTATAAGGGAAGAATCTTTCTAGTGGCTGATTCTAAGCTCAAGAAGAGGATTCTTTTGAATTTTCATGACATTCCAGTTGCTGGTCACCAAGGTTTTTTCAAGACCTATAGGCAGATCCGAGAAAGGTTTTCTTGGAAAGGTTTGAAGAGAGAGGTTCAACGCTACATTCAGGAATGTCCTGTTTGTCAAGCAAATAAAAATGAGCATACATTGCCAGCCGGTTTGCTGCAACCACTTCCAATTCCCAATCAAAAATGGGAAAGCATTTCAATGGATTTCATCACTGGGTTGCCCAAGGCCCAAGGGAAGGATTGCATTTACGTGGTAGTTGACAGATTAACCAAGTTTGCTCATTTCTTTGCCATTACCAGCACTTTTTCTGCAGCCCAAGTTGCAGATTTGTTTTTTCGAGAAGTGTTTAGGCTTCATGGGTTGCCAAAGAATATTGTAAGTGATAGGGACATCAAGTTCCTAAGTACTTTTTGGCAGGAAGTTTTCAGAATGAGTGGTACTGTGCTCACTCCAAGCATGAGTTATCACCCCCAAACTGATGGGCAAACAGAAGTGGTGAACAAGTGGTTGGAAGGCTACTTGAGAAATTATGTGTCAGAATAGCAGAAAGCTTGGGTTAAGTGGCTGCATATAGGCGAGTACTGCTACAACTCTACCTTCCATATGTCAATCAAAATGTCTCCTTTCTTGGCACTCTATGGGTATGAAGCACCCAGTTTTGCAGATTTGGTGTTTGGTGACAGCAAAGCACCATTAGCCAAGGATTTGTTGCAGCATAGTCAGGACATAATGAGATCCTTGAAGGATAATTTGCAGATTGCACAGAATCAGCAGAAGTTGTATGCTGATCAGAGGCAGGTAGAGCGTTCTTTTGAGGTCGGGGATATGGTCTATCTCCATTTACAACCTTATAGACAGTCTACTCTCAAGAAGAGTGGAGCTGAGAAGCTCAAACCTCGCTTCTATGGGCCATTTAGGGTCATCAGAAAAGTTGGGGTAGTAGCTTATGAATTAGAGCTACCATCAGATAGCAGAGTACATAACGTCTTCCACGTGTCTCGCCTTAAGAAGGCACTTGGACACAATGTGGTTGCTTCTTCACAGTTGCCACCGTTGGATGAAGGACAGTTGGTTCTAGTTCCCGAGGAGATACTTGATGTCAGAGAACGTTCCTTGAGGAATAGAACTATCAGAGAATGTTTGGTAAAATGGAAGAACCTGCCTATGGAGGATGCCACTTGGGAAAGTGATGAGATTTTGCAGCATCCTAGTTTGCGATTGCTTGAGGACAAGCAATCTTGGGGAGGGCGGACTGTAATGTCCCCTTCTCAAACCTGATCGTTCATGTGACCGTTGGCCTTTTTTCTGGAAACCCGAAGGCTAGTCGGAAGGTAAATTAGGGTTTCCTATTTTTGAGGAGGACTTTGCTCAGAGATGGTGGATTCAGTGGCGGATTCCTTCTGGGTTTTCAGAGGGCTTCGCAATGGTATGTTCATCTCGGCTTTCAGAGCACTTTGTGGAATTTACTATTTTTAGTAAATTCTATTTTTGGCAGTATTCAGGATGGTATCAGGCAATTGACTTTCCCCTTCAGTTGACTCAAGTGGCGTATTCAATTTTGGACTTCAAAATGCAGTTCTGGAGAAGATGAGCTCATTTCACTTAAAATAACATTATAATTAAAATGTTATTTATCACCTTGGCCTAGTCGAATGACTTAACGTTATTTTAAAAGGTGGACTCAAAGGGTGGCGCCTTCATAAAGATTATATTTAATATTTGTTGAGTTCTCCTAAGTCAAGCAAATTAAATTGGGGGCACTTATCAAGGTGATGTTTTAATTAAATATGATTATTGAGCTAAAGGTGAAAAGGACGCCATATTGAAGGAAGAGATTAGGGTTTGAACTTTGAGTTGGATTTTAGGGTTTGGTGAAGTCAAACGAAGCTTATAAAAAGGAAGTCTTGTGCATCATTTGATCATCTTTGGAAAATATACTGTTATGCTGCCGGATTGGCTTTGGGACTGCTTCGAGGAATGAAGGCCTCCTAGCTTGGGCATCACTTCGTGTTTGCAAGACAACATCTAGTGGTGATTCGATCATTTGTGAGTTTGCATTTGTATTTGTGCTTAGTATTCAGTTTGGTCTTGTTGAGTAAGTTGCATGTTAGTGAGTTTTCTGTACTTGCAGTTTTAGCTACAGCAGATTGGACTTTTTGTTTGTAATCCAAAAAATACAAAAATATTGTTTGTGGGTATTGTCTTATTCTATTTGTATGGGAAGAGCGAACATATTCCTAGAGTCTTGGAATTTATTGTCAAGTCTTTGAATTTTAAAGAGAAATCGCCTTCTTACAGCAGGCCGTACCTTTTAGCTGTTCTTGGGTTTTGTGCATTAAACAATAGTTGCATTTCAAGTTTGTGTTAAGCTGCTGTCTTGAGCGCCATCATCATAGGAGATTTATGCATCTTAGTTTACGCAAATTGAGTGATTTATAAGTGAGTTATGAGCATTTGCATACTTTCATAGGCTGCTGTTTTCAAGTGCAAAATACAGATCTGGGAATTCAAAAGAAAACAGAAGTATCAATTCCAATCTCTTGTGCGAATTGGCTGTGGCATTTAGAATCAAGTTGAAGAAGTATTATTGTATTGTATTGGTTACTACTTCCAGTTCTAAATCTCTTGACAAGCATATGATCTTCACTCTGTAAACTAACAGTAGTACTGGCAGTATTTATTAAGCTTTCTCAAATCCATGTTGTAATGCTTTATTTCCTTCGAAGTTATTGTAATAGTTAAATCTCCGCCCTATGGTCGCTACTATCCCATTCTGGGTTAGAAAGCACATTCTGGGTGTCGAGAGTTTTCAGCTTTCAGCATTTTCTTTCAAGCACTAAGTTCTGTAATCACTCCGTCATATGGTCGCCCCTCACTCCGCATTGGATTGGGTAGCACATACTTGACGTTGAGTTCCTTTCTGTTTTTAGAGTAGAGGATCCTCTGACCAATGCTCACCATCATCGGTGCCATTCTGGTTAGAGTTGCTTTCTTGCACGTTTTCGTTTTCTCATCTAACCTTAACGGGTGCACTGCTTTGAAAATTGTAAATTGAAAAAAACGGAAAAAATTGGCTCGGCATATTTCAGCAATAGTCCTACAAACAAACAAAAACATGCATCTTAAAAAAAAACCAACGCTAGAAAAGAAAATTCCTTACACACAGGCAGTTGGTAAAGAATACAAGTCTGGTTTCTATGGCACCACTAGTAGTGTCGTCTTGCAACCAAGAAAGTAGAAATTAGGGTTTCTTTTTTCTTAGACTCTTTTATTTTAATTATTGCCGACCTAAAATTTCTCCGAACAAAAGAAAACTGATGCTCCAATCTACCTTTTCGAAATGGACTTCAACCCCAATTAAATTTTGTCGCATTTTGGGGCCAATGTTAACCCACACAACCAAGGGAGAATTAATGTTGCATCAGTAAAATTGTTTATGCTGACCGAATGCTTTGCTTTTAATTAATAAGTTTAAAATATTATTATACCATGACTTCCATTTAAATGTTCAAGATCAAGCTAATAGTTGTATTATTACTAGCTTATCTATCTTATTACATAATCTATATGGGAGACACCGAGATATATCAATTTGTAAGACTCCATTTTGCAATTTTATTGTTGTGTGTTTGTAATAATAATTCAAGTATAATAATAATTAATTAATATATTATTTTATTTATTTAAAGATAAACTTATGATTTTAATACTATAATCATCATTTAATTAAGATTTGCCTCATTTATGCCAATCCGAGAGAGAGCAGCATTTCCATGTATCTCGAGCCTTAAATCTAACAAAACTTATTTGGACTCTCATCAATGAAGGGCAAAGAGAAATTGATTGATAATAAATATCCACAAGTAAAGAAATATGAAAGAAATGACTGATATTTAAGAGCAAATGGAATCAGAGGATATGATGAATTATTGAATGTGAAAGAAGGTCGCCTTGTCCACAGATTTTGGGTTTATGTGATCAGCCCTATTGGTTATATAATTAGCCCTGTTGGTTATATAATTAGCTCACCAAATGCAATCAGCCCTTTCTGTAAAATGTCCTCTTTCTTCTCCTAGCCTATTGTAAAGTTTTAATTATCTGAGTTGCTGCATCAAACTGCAGATCAAGAGTGAATATTTGGATGTTGTATTCCAATTAACTTAATTACAATTGAAATAAATGAATTTGAATAGTCAATAGCTAGCCCCTACAATTTGCTCATGACAATCTACCTGTGATCTATTAGTTCCAATGTGTTTGATAATCAATTGATGGTTGAGGGGTGGAAAGGGCCACCTATGGAGAGCTGAATGTTTCCATCCATGTTCAGAAACAGTAAATTGGCAAGCTGGAAAGAATACCTTCCAAACAGATTGAAGCAGAGGACAATAGTTCGAGGGCTCAATTAATACGCTCCAATGAAAGTTACCAAATTGCCATATATTTATTGAATCCTACTACATGTGTTTATATATATGAATACACCCAAACGTTATGTTTTGCTTACTTATGAATATGATAACTCCAAAATTGTTTTATTGAAATTACATTAAAAACACATATAAAGGGTGTAGATGTGTGTAGAAATGCATTTGCATAGTGTTATATGATCATCAACATTCTTGAATACATTCTACAGGACAAGTTTAATTAACCTGGGCGTGCAGACTGACTCTTTATCAAGCTAAACCAATGCTTATTTCTTATAACATATAAGGGGAGGAAAAATTACAAAACGCTCCTACCCTCTTGCCATAGCAGCCATATACACATATTGAAAGGAACTGACTCTTTGCTTTTATCAGTTTTTCTCAACCATGTTTTACTAATATGATTTTTGACAATATTGATTTAATAAGGAATGCTAGATCTAGACAGTATTATACTCCAAAAGCCTTGATTTCTATTTTTCCCAGTGCTAACATGCAAGGAAGATTAGCATTTACTTAATTTGACAAACACCATGCTTATGTTTATATACCTTAGCATATAATTTCAACAAAGTTACGTGAAAACTTTGGAAGTCTTCCTATTTCAATTTGGAGATTTGTTTGCATAAGGCCTAATGGGATTTGCATCTCTTTCATGTCATTTTCCTGTTAACAAAATATATTTCTTTGTCAGAAATAAAGTGGATTTGCTCTTACTGTCCAACTAAATTTTTTCCTACAATTATATGATATAAAACTTACGTGGATCTTATGTAACTGCTGAAGCTGGATACTAAGTAAATGCACAAGAAGAGATAGAGTATCCAACTCTCTTTCCATGTTGATCTTGTGTTTTTCCATCCTTTCTGTTGAGGCCTTGCATTCACCACACAACCCAGTTTCAAGAAACTTAGTTACTCTTTGCAGATTTGTTCCATGTTCTAAATGACTGTTGCTGCTCATTACAAAATTTAAGTTGTATTTGACTTAATACCTGTGGTTTTGTATGTTATCCTTAACAATTAGTTTATTTGTATGCTGAGACTACCGATGGCTCTACAATAGAAGTAAAGGAGAGTGCTTTGGTTTGGCATCATCATGATGTAGACCCATGAGACTGCACTCTAAGGATGCTTCAGGGTTTGGCTACAGCTTTTGATCAAGCAACCAAGAATTCATCAGCTCAAGTAGCTCTTGATAGTTTGGCTTGAGTTCAATATTTCAAGATGCATTTCTTCTTCTCCTTGTCTCATATACAACAAATAAATGCAACTGATGATTAGTTTGCCAGCTTGAAGTCATGGAAAGAACAAAAGAATTGCTGGTTATTGCTGCCCCTTTGGAGGAAGAATTTTGACATCCACCTAAAGGGTTGACACCGTGAAGTTCATTTAGGGATTTTATGACTCTTTCAAGTAGGTAATTAGGTAATTCAACTCAGCGCTGCAATAGACTATTTCAAATGGACCATTCACTCTATCATGTAAGTAGATTTTTGTTGTAATATTCTTCTAAAACCATTGCAGATCAAGACCTAAATTTAATGCAACACTAATTGATTTTGAAAATATATTGGCAAGTTTGTCATGGGCTTGCAGATTGAAAGCATATTCAGACTGTGTTCTTTTGAGGCACACATTGTTATGATTGAAGCAAATAACAAGTGCACAAGTATACACGGGATCAGAATTCACTGCACCTTTTGGTATTGAACCAAGTAAAGAATTGTGGTCTAAGCTTTGATTTTAGTGTTGTCCTCTCAGAATCCCTGCTTCTATGAGATTAGGAATGACATTTATTGGTTTACTTAAGGTTTAATTCTTTTCGTTTACAAATGTGTTTTTGGAGAGGCCTTCAGTGTAATTTTGACCATTTTACAAATTAACCTAGTTGCTAAGAAGTTTCTAATTTTTTAGGTATATACTTTATGTAATTAAATATTGTGTTATGATTGAGTGTCTTTTGTATAGCTCAGTTTTTGTGTTTTTTCCAACCTAATTAAATGTCCTTGGTAGGGAGGGCATGCTCCATGCAGCACACGCCACTGTTAAAACTTGATGTTGTTAGTTGATAGGCTTTCATACTTTTGATTATGCAAGGCATTTCCTTTCCTGCTGCAGCAGGATGTTGGGTATTGAGTATGAGTCCAAAAGAGGGTATACTGGATTAGAATACTGTGGGCGTATCGTAGGTATCAATATTATGCCTATGGGCATACATAAACAACTTGAATCTGTGTTGAATCTTGCTGACACGGAGTGGAGGGTAGGAGAATTGATTAGTTTTGAATCTGTGTTGAATCTTGCATTGATTAGTTTTCTCTTCTTTCTAAAATGTTTCTTTAGATATACCTGCCTTACCGTTATGGACCTTTGGTAAAATCCAAGTGAATTTTTTCTTTTGATTTTGTTTCAGTTTCCATTTCTGAGCTTGTCTGCGTCTTAGAATCCCATTATATTGCTTTGCATTTACAAAGATCAGCCTTTCTTCTGTGTTTACATGATTCAATATGCTTGATAAAGCAAAACTCGTAAGCAAAGAGCCCCAAACACTCGCTAAACCCTCAACTTGAACACTAGGGTAGAGAGTGGACCACCTGTTTGACCATTGTGGAATGTGATACCCTGGAGATATTAAACCTTCTTGACCCAGAATAGTTAAAAGATCACTCAACTGCATCTGGGGTTTATTTTCCATTTTTCTATTGCCCAGTAGACATTCTAAAGCTCCCAACTGCATTCAAAATGGGTTTGTATTTGATATTTGTGTCCCTTATGTAGGGACCCTCTGACATGCCAGGGCTAGGTTTTCACCCATGACCCCTTGTTTAATTCTCATGCGTTGAAATACTGTGGTTTTATGCAGGTATGCCAGTTTGTCTTCTTACGGAGAAAGAGACAGAAAAAACTTTAAAGTAAAAGAAAACAGGGAAAGGCGACAGGGAGACCTGTTGGAAACGCAGCCCACTGTCCACGCCTTTCCGTGATCCTAATTCCACTTTGTTTCGCTGGCTTGTGGGGTCCCTAGCTCCGCTTTGACTTTCTGCGCGCCCTTTTTCCCTTTTCCCGATCAGCACAATCTCCACAGATAGAAGACACCTCCCGGCGCTTGAGAAAAATGCTGCCCCCGCTATCTCTGTCGCTGCCTGGTCGCTGCCTGGACGCTTCTAAAGAAATTTATGTTTCACCGTGAATTTTGTATGGGACTGTTATACACGTCTCGCGAAAGGCTGCAAAAAATGCGCATCAACTTGAGAGGACAATGTGCCTCGGCTTGACAGGAAATAATCATTATCAAACTATGAAAATATTTTTTGCCGTCCTCCTGTCCCGTGCATGTCTCTGCCGTTTTCGGTTGTGGCCTCTCCTTCCGCCTCCCACCGCAATACGTGAGCTAAAAGTGGAGCAAATATCGCGTCCATTTAAACATTGGGTGTCAGTGAGGATTTAAACATTTAGTGTTGGTGAGGATTTAAACATTTAATGTCGGCGTGATTAGTCCATGGCAATAATAATAGATGCAACTCTAGTATTGATGTTAAGTTACAAAGAAAATAATTAGAATTTAAATATTAATATTATTCTTTTATAATAAGATAAACATTAAATGAAAGTTACGATATGATTAAAAAAAAAAAGAGATTAAAATATCAATATTATTGAGGAAAATATTAATATTGACACTACCTCCTTATGTTAATACCGTTATCAAATTTATCTTCGATATATTATTATAAGTGTTATTGTATTCAAACCTATAATAAAAGTATATAGTATTGGTATTGTTATTATTCTAGTTTTCATTGAGTAGTGCTAATATTAGCCTTGTGTTGGAAATGGTTAATAATAAATATAATGTTAATACATTATTTTAATGATAACAACAATAACCCTAGAATGCAATTATTAATATGGGAATAATCTTAATATTTGCATGAGAGTAATAATAATAGACATATTGCCAGTATTGGCATGGTGTGATGGTTTATAGGTGGTATTGTTGTTCTTGCCACCAAGGTTCAAACCCCATTGGAGTGGTATTGTTGAATGGTTGTACCTGGTTCATAGTTTCGGTCAAAAGCGTTTACCCCTTGAATAAAAAATAATAATAGACATACATTTAAAAGTATACCATGGCATAGAGTGAATCTTAGCACCGTTTAGAATTTTGACATTCTTAACTAAGGAGAATTGTCAGTGTTGGTTCTTAAATAAGAATAGCTAATATAAACTCCTTGATACTTGGAGTTAAGTGCAGTGTGTTATTCTAAAGGTCAACAAGGTTGCAAACCCTAACTTCGTAAGTGAATTGTTAAACACCAATTTTTTTTTTGTTCACCCAATCAAATCAGTTAATCAACTACAGAAATCTTGTAACCCTAGATCTTAGAGCATCCTTGTGTTCAAATAAGGGTGCATGTGATGGACTCCGCGCACCCGAATTTGTTTTCTTCTCTCACTCCCCACTCTCAAGCGACATGTCACCAATGGTGATGGGAATACGTCATCATGCGATGTGTATAGAATAGTTACATGCATGCACATGGTTGACTTGTTAGTGTTTTGTAATGTTTTTCAAAAAAAATTGTTGGTTGTGTTTTTGCCCTTCATGCAAAAATTTGAGCATGACATGGTTAACATGTGCAAACTAAAGAGTATATACCAATTTCATGCTCAAAGTCAAGATGCGTGTAAGAAATCAAACATCAAAAAAAAAAAAACATAAAAACATAATTAATAAACCAGACTTTTAGAGGGACATTGTTGAAGATAATGCACACCATGAATATCACCCTTAGATTACTCAATAGAGACTTTAAACTAGTGTTTGTGGTTCATTTCATAACAAGGCCATAAGATCAGGTACAATAGGTAGGTGAATTTTCAATAGTAAACCCAAAATCATCAGAGAAGTTACTCAACAACCATACCAAGGAAAACGAAACATAATAGAAGATATGGAGCCCAAACATTGCAAGAAGATGAAAAAGAAATGTCTAGAAAATGTTATAATTATAATTATTCATAAAATTTCAGTGTCATTGGAATCCTTGAATGAAACTAAAGAGCATTAGCATTGGGATTCATAAATCTAATCAAAGAATTATAATTTGATTTTTTATAAGTCCAAATTTTTTTCAAGAAGTGCGTGTATAGCATGTACAAATAAAAACAAGATAAAACTAATTGTATTTCTTATATTGTGTACTTCAATTTTAGGTTTAGTAATTAACTACGCATCAGTTCTTAAAATGGTAAAATGTGTACCACTTGAACAAATGTAGTCACCTCTTTCCAACTTCTTTTTTTTATAAACTTCTTTCCAACTTGTTTATATGTAATTAGCATTTATGATGCACATGTGCAATATTAGGACAAGATTGACTCAAACAAATTCAATTAATAAAAGACAAAATCTATATAAAATATGCAATTCTTTTTATAGTAACCAAAACATCATACTCTAGAGCAATCTATAGCTTATACAATGTGAAAATGACCAAAACAATCATAACCAAATATGTAGCCATAGAAATAATGGTTTGTCTGAGCTATTTTAATTGCAACACATAGAACAGACAAAAGCGAAAAAAGAGACCCAGAAAGATTATGCTAAAATGATACAAAATATTGTGACTAGAAAGTGCACCTATTGTAAGATGGGGTTAAACTAGTTCTAGCCTAGATAAAGTGATAACCAACACTTCTAAGCTACAAACCACATCTAAACAAGAGAATACAAACAAAGAGGAATAAAAATGAAATGCATTCAAATCAAACACTCCCCATTGAAGTTTGTTTCACTTCCCTCGTTCTCTTATTTCTCCTTTTGCAATCTTCGCCCTCAAATTTGAAGTTGTACTTGTGCAAATACCTACAAATTGTAAGTAGAAAGTTAGAGAAAAAATGGTTGTTAAGGAAAAATGGGAGAAGAAAGCTGGTTTTATAGACAACCATTCAAACGGACGGTTGAGATTGATCATTTAGAAAGATTCCAAGATCAATGGATGAGGATTTATGAGATGGAGGTTACGAGACGGACAGTTGAAATCAAACTTCTAGAAAGATTCCAAAATCAATAGTCGAGAATTGATGCACCAAAAAGAGGTGGGCAATGAAGGCTATGACACCGACGGCTATGACAGAAATAAAAGCCATGAAAAATATTAATGAGCAAGGCATTTTTTTTTATTTTTTTTTTAAAGCAAACTGCCACTAGAGAGGGTAGCACTCTTCATTGATTCAAAGCACAGATTACAAAAAGATCAGCTTCATATTCCCCATACATTCCAGAACTGTGATCATTCCCACCCCCACATCAGTCAGACGACTAATTCTTACATCATCTGGAACATTCTTGTTCACAGTAAAATGCTCGAAAAACCCCTCAGATCTTTCGCCAACACTGTCGACCTGAGAGCCTTCACTGCAACTCGTACTTTTGGCTTGGCTACAGTATCTTTGCCAAAATCCCCACACACTCCTATGTTAGCTCCTTGCTTCTCGTTGTGTGGATGAAGATCTTTAGGAACCAACCAAGCATCATACTATCATGAAGGTGAACGCCTTTTAGCCTATGCTCACCAATAACTCTCTTAACTTCCTCGATTAGTTCTTCACTAGGTGCTTTAAGGGCTGGAAAACTGGGCAACATACAATTCAAGGTTGCCTCGATCAATTGATCCCTGCCGCAGAGATGTGTTAGCATCTACACAATGCTAAGACCTCCACCATTTCTTTCGTTTTGAGTGGATAGACCATGCAGCAAGGAAAGAAAAATAGCCAAAACTTCTCAGGAGAAGACCGACGCCCATGAAGATGAAGGACAAAGAAACTGCAAAGGTAGATCTAGTTAGATCTTAGCCAAATCGAAGAAAGAATCACGAGCCCGCTGTTGTTCCTTCAGCTGCATCTGGACGCCTCCCAAAAAAACAAAAGAAGACTACCGCTTCAGTCATGCTACCACGCCTTCCTCCTTGAAGAATGACCCACTGCCTTCCCAGTCCAGAGGATTATTCGAAGCCTTCAACAACACCATCTAATCAACACCTTGATTTTCCCAAAAGTCCACCAGCCTGTTCGCTTCTCTATAGACGTGGCGGATGTGAAAATTTTGGACAACTTCTAGCATAGGTCGGATACGATTCAGCCAGGCATTTAGTTTCCAGCTTGGCACCTATTTAGAAACAGCTCACAATGATTTATGAATCTCCCTCAATGTCCATATCTACAATGTTGTTGTCGATGCAATATCTCACTCCTTCAAGCAAGGTCGCTGCCTCCGCATCATTGTTAGAACCTAGAGGAAGCTTGATTGACTCGACCCACACTAGAGACCCTGTGCTATCTCTAATTGTGAAGCCAGCGCCCAAGGGCCCCGGATTGCCCCGCGAGGCCCCGTCGAAGTTTAGTTTGAGTCTCCCCCTCGGAGGGAGCTCCCACCTGATGTGATCTCTTTTTGATTTTCCCTTCATCAGGGAGCCTTTAGGAGGTTTAATTTGCAACCAGGTTTTTACCATTTTTTTATCCCAGGCTAAGAAGAATTTGAATTTTGATAATGTTGCTTTGGCATTGAAATGTTCAATTATCCCGACTTCAATTCTATTGATTACCGAATCCACTAGCAGCATCTTTTCTTTGAAAAGCCTCGCATTTCGCTCTCGCCACAATTGCCAAATCACCATTGTTGGGATTTCTATCCACAACCTAGCCAAGGTTGATCGTTTTCCCAGCGAAGGCCATCCCTCGAACACCGCCCTCAAGTTGTTCTACAAGGGACCTTGCCAGAGAACCTTTCCAAAGAGGGCTCGCCAACAAGTTTGAGCATAATCACACTCCAAGAGAATGTGATTTGTTGTTTCTTCCTGCATCAAACAAAATCCACATCTAAATGGACCCAAAAAACCAATCTTGCAAATACACTCACCAGTAAGGATGCGACCATGTAAGGCTGCCCAGGCAAAAGCTCTGACTTTTGGCAGGACGAATTTTCCCAGCACAAACTACTTGGCCACCCTTCCACCTGATGTTCCAAAATTTGCAACTCATAGCCAGTTTTTGTAGAGTAAACCCCAGATCTGGCGGCACACCAGTTAATTCTGTCGGGGAAGTCAGTAAAGGCTAGGCCTCTCTTAGCCAACTCCCCTTCCAACGTTGCACGAACAACATCTCCTAGCATGCTAAATGATTTCCATTTGAATTCTTTTCTGCCAACTTTATCTTGGGTGACAACAAAGTCGCACACCAGTGGGCCCCAGGCCTCAATGGTCACCCTGGCTAAATCTTCCATTCTTGTCAGGCCTATCAACGATTCATAACAGTTCTAGGAATCGAACCAAAAGGACGCTTTTCG